>VUQR01000488.1:25760-36772 GCA_015108515.1 Hemichromis elongatus | reverse complement strand
AAAAATTGGACCAGTGCAGTTTGCTTCATTGCTCCTGTGGTGGAGTGTGATTTACCGTCATCTTCAAATAGTACTTTCAAACCGAGTGTGGAAATGTGTCAAAATCTTGTCTCTGTAGGGACCTCGGGGGGGCGGGGGAAAAAAAAATTCACATTTTTCTTACTGATTTTTTTTTCCCAGGAAAAATAAATTTGATAAGTATCTTAATCACCTTGAAATGAGACCACGGCAGGTGCCAGTGAAGTCTAATGGCACATTTACTACGAGTAATGTTAGAATTTCGAGTGTGGAAAAGAGACCTTTTGTGGTAACATTAAATGAATAGCAGCGAGAAACACCTTATTACTCCAGAAGATCACATTACAGCACATTTCCTTACATTTTCCTCTCGCTTTCTGTCTGTCTTATTCTCACTCTTTGTGACGGGCATCACAGTCATTTTGATATACTTTTCCGAAGCGTCACTTTTCAAAAGCGTGGGCTTATTTTCACAGTAGATGCGGTACAGTATGTGTGCAGCACACTGGAAAAGAAATGTTATCCTACAGAAAGACTTTGACTTTCTTCAGTTTGGTAGATCAGAGCAATAATGCACAAAAAAAAAAGAAGAGCTGCAGTGCATTGTCTTTGTTGGATTTGTGTAGCAAGTAAAGGCTTTGTATAACATGACGCTCTCAGGGAAAGGGAGGCTTTTAGTCAAAGGCCAAACAACTGATCATTATTGTGCATGGCACTATAGTAGAACCAGTATTAAACACATATTCACCTTTTGCAATATTCAGCCTGTTCTGAGCTGGGACCGTGATTGCTTAGAAAGGAGATCGGAGAAAGAGTGAGTGAGATTTTTTTTTCTTCGTTCTTTTGCATTAGACATTTTTGGTGACGTATTTTGACAGTTTTATGACTTAGCACAGACCTCTTTATTGCTTATCTTTGCTGAGTGCATCATACCGTAATCATAACTTAACCATGACCTTGGCCAAGCTTGGGCTGGAAAAGAGAGGTTGTAACATTGCTTATGATGCAACACAAGGCGAGATAAGAGCTCACGGAGGTCAATTTTTTCTTTTATTTTGTCATCTTAAAATCCACCAACCAAATATATGCAAACAAACAGAAAGATTAACTTAACTCAGTGTTTTTGCGACCATTGCTGTTATATGTAAGAAAGATGCTGCAGTGTTAAACGCGTAAGGTTCTGATGAACTCTGACAATTAATGTGAGCTGTTCAGTCTACACAAAAAGACACACACATGCTATGCCCAGCATATTCAGTGCAGTGTGATTATTCAGCCTTTCGTCAGTAGTTTGATTGCTTCTCTCAAAGGGCAAAGCCCTGCAGTAGCGTGCATGCAGGATAATTAGTGTTGTGATTGTACTCAATAACCATGGGCCTGTCTGCAAGAGCCCATAGGCCACTTTGGTCAGTTTGACTTAAAGCACACCAAAGGAACTTGCACTCAGTGAGCCAATCAAGCGAATTATTGCAGGTTACAAGGTTTTTTGATGATATATTTATGCAGCATATGTATGACAAGAATGCTGATTCGGTTACAGCAACATCAGCCGCACCTTCCATCTGCTGAATAGCCAGATTCATATTCTGTGGAGGGCTGAAACTTCCAAGGTTGAAATACAGAGCATTGACATCCGATCGCTTTTTTTTTTCACTCAGTTAAACAGACTGATCTTTTAATTGCAGCTCGTTATTGTTTTTATTATTATTTTTATTTCATTTTCTGAACTGTACTCTTGAAGAATTCATGATACGCAGACCATGTGCCCAATGAGCTTGCCCAAGATGCTGCTTTTAATACTCGCTGACAAAAAAAGCTTCGCTACACTTCATATGTCATCATTTGACCATGTTCATCCATTTGTGGGCTAGCTGATATATTTTATTATTACTGCAGTTTGTTTAATTCTTTTAGTGCATGGTCAATAATAAAGCAGGGCCGTTTTTCTTATTCAGTGTATGTTTAATGTCAATAATACGTGCATTATTTATTGTACTTAGTGTAAGAACATGGGAATACATTACAGTTCTGCTACAATCCAAAATCTGCTTAAAGCTGATATATTCTCCTCTCTGGGAAGAATGAGCAGGGTAGGTAAAGGGTACCTTCAGGTTAAATATGCCGGTGTGTTTTGGCCATTTTGGTTCACAGGGACGAATTTGCATTGCGTGATTAGGTGATCGACATATTTCTCTGACATCCTTGTGTCAGACAGTACATTTACAAAGTCTTTGCGGGCCTTAATGAATATTGAGTGTTCTATCTCTTTCCCCTTCCAATTAATGAATAGATGTTGGTAATTATTTGACCAATGCCTCTCTCTCATGACATGTCCCATATCCATCACTAAGTTAAAAATAAATTAAAATCAATACAGCTGGCAGACTCTTAGGACAGTGTCAGTGCTTCCTATGGAGGGACCCATGCAGGTCTGAATAACAACTATTGATCCTCCTTGAGGAATATTCTCTTTTATCACCTCCTCCTTCTCCACATGCACGTGCATGCACACGAGCACCTACAAAAGATAAGTGTTTCCTTTCCCCTCTTTTCTCCCCACATACACTTGTTACATACATTGGCAGCTGATGACAAAACCTCATCTCGCCTCTTATCACCGTATCCCACACTAAGGAATGGAAAAAGATTGGAAAGAAGGAAAGAAAAAAAAGCAGAGTTGATGCCGATAACAACAGGTACCGTTGTGTTTTATATTTCAAATGCCTCCCTCTCCTGTGCCATCTCCACTGTCCCCTGTGTGGTAGGTGGCCATTGTGCAAACAGCTCCTCGAAAAACAAATGATTCCCTAAATCGTTGTAAAGAGCCGTGGCAGCTCGATCCAACCGGAGGCCCAGGGAGAGGGGACAGGAGATAACGTGCGTCTGCAAACATTGACTGGGCTTTATCACAATGAGGTTCCTGTGTTGGAGGAGCTAAGAGGCCGGCCAGCTAATCATGCTACATGGAGTCCATGCATTCCTGCAGGTCAGGACTCAGGGTTATGCGTGTGTTTGTTCGTATGTATATGTGCGCATAAACGTTTAAGGTATGATTTTGCTCAAGCTGATTTGACAGCCTAGAGAAAAAGTTGCTGTTTTGTCACCCCCCCCCTCCTATCTAGTAACTTTGTAATCTGTGACCTGTGATAAGCCTACCAGAGAAGCAGTGTTTGCCGTTATAACTATGGTAACTATTTGTTTACTCTTATCGAAACCATGTGATAAATCACAGATGAAAAGTAACATCTGGTGTGGCAAGAAAGGAGACGAGGGCTTTTATTTTATTTTATTTTTTAAAGAGAAGGGTCACTCCCAGCTGCCAGGGAGAGGGTGAGAGTTTAGCGCTCAAGGACAGGGCAGGGAATTAAGTTTCACACAAGCATGAAGGGGTTTAGTCTCTTAACAAATGACATCTGAGGAGAAAGGCACACTAAAAGCACTCAGGGTGATTCCGCTTCAGCTGTGAGGTTAGCCTGGAGGCATCTTTTCATCTCGGTTCATGACGTGGGAGTTTTGCCCTGTGTGTCTCTTTTAAGTGTTTTCTGCTCTATTCTTCTAGGGCACCGAATCTGTTTCATACCTCAGTGCAATAACACTATATCTATCTCCCTGCTGGTCAGCCGAGGTCCTCTTAAATGCAGTTGCAAATCCCAGCCAACAGATGTCAGCCTTTCCAGCAGATTCCCCACAAATGTTGGTGTGAAAAAAAGCAGCGCTGTCAATGTGCTCTAATTCAATGCATGAGACGCAGCACTGACACAGAATCAGCAGAGGATATGATAGTCCCAGAATTGCTTTGAAATACACAATATATGTTAATATATTACTTTATTTATCTCCAGTGGGGGAAAAAGTCAGAGTTTGAGGTGAAATACATTGGGGGCTAGTGAGGGGCCAAGTTGTCCTGATGTGGAGGCTTTTAACCTGCATGTGATCCAACATAGCCTCTTTGTGGGTTATGCAAACCTAGTTACACATGGAAATGAAGACAAGACCAGTCAAGGGATAGTGAATAGTGTGCTGCACAGTGTCCCATCCCTAAATATTCCTGTTCACTCTCTACATTGCATAATGCAGAGCATTTAATCCTGTTTAGCCATCAGGCCAGCGATAACTCCTCGGGAATCGCTATCGTTATCGTATTTATCCAGTGATGGCAGATTAGTGGGCATTAAGTGCACTTTTCATACAGTCGACATTGCCCGCATTTGGTACAGCATGTTTCAGGGAGCGAGGCTTCAGACACAGAGTATCTTTTTCGTTGTCACGAAAAGATGAATGAAAATCCGCTCACTGATTTCACCGCATACTGGAGCGGTTATAATTCACCACTATAAGACTTTCTATGTGAATACTGTAATCATTTTGCGCAGATAGATGTGCTGTACTCTATAACTGCTGCTGGTGAAACAAACAATCAAACAAAGACAAGATACATATATAACAGTTTGCAGTATCTTCATTTTTTTTTTATGATGCGCTGTCACGTATTTACCATTGCACATATTTCAGAGGTTTGCACGGCAGCTGTTGGTGTAGCATGCTGTGAGGATTTAAAAGGTTCCAGCATGAAGATGTGGGCTTTTTGCGGTTCAATTATATGAAAAAGCTGTTGGGATAATGCTCCTACGCACACATGCACACAGACTAAGTAGCTGAGAGTGCGGGCTGAGTCTGTTCCTTCCAGGCAAGGGCTTGGTGGAGAATCTAAGAGACGGGCAGGGAAGGCAAAAGGTGGAGACCTCTTCAGATCTGACTGCTATTAACAGTCTTGTGATCTGCTCATGTTTACCTACGCTCACAACACTGGTACTTGGGGCTGTGTGGAGCATGGGACATGGGCCCCAGCCTCTTTGAAGTGAAGTTGATCCCTCAGACTACACTCCTGGTAATTGCACCTTCTCTCTCCCCTCTTGCTCTCTCCCTCTCTCTTTTCTCCCTCTCTCTTCTTTGACCCCTTGCACCCTCTCCCCCCTCTTTTGCACCAGATGAGATTTGGCCTCAAACAGAGAGCTTGTTCGTGTGACCATATCCTTTTTTTTGCATGTTTTCATTTTTGTTGCGATAAAAGTTCACGTAAATATCGATAAAACATTTTTCCTCCTCTGTTATTCTCTAATTCACTTTACCAGCCTTGCATGATCAAAATATTCAAAAAGCAGAGCTATGTGAAACGCTGTATAAAATGTCCATGTTAAGCACCAAATGACAGAACGAGCCATTTGATTGTCCACTTACTGCCTGTTGATAAGCTAGCCGTAATGACACTTGATTCGAATTAGTTTAGCGGTTTTCTCTTTTCTTTTTTTTTTCTCGTGATGTTTACTTCATCCACTGTCACTGACGTGAGCTGTGTTCAGTGGCGTGCAGCGTGGAACACCTGTGTGTCGTTGTAATTACTTTGATTATACCTACTATGGGGTATTACAGCAGTCTAGAGAAAGAGGGTCCAATTTAACGTGCGGCGAATTTCAATTCTAACCGAAAACAAGGGGAGGAGAGAAAAAAAAAACAGCTTTCTGGTATATGTGATGAACACACGGATATTCATATGGTTGCATGCTGTGATTTTGTGTGTGAATATAATAGGCAACAGGGATGCATATTCGACTGGGAAGTTCAAGGTTCGTACTTTCCTTTGCTTTTGATCAGCTTGGCGTGATGGGTATTGGTCTGCATCCAGACATATGACAGTCCAGGGGGCCTCATTGGGGAAGTCTGCTCTCCCAAAAGATGCCAGGTGCCTGATTTGGAACAAATGCTCACAAACAGAAACACAAACACACCAGAGGGAACCGGTGTGTGTGTGTGTATGTCTGTGTATTTTTCTCTTTGACTACGAGAAGGGTAAGTATGGCAGGTATTGAACTGTGCTGAAGTAGAAAGTGCAGCCATGGGCATCTCCAAGTTCATGACGCTAGTCAGAAAACTGACAAGCCAAAGCTGCTTTTTATTCTGCAGCTACAATGTAAATGGAGCTCCCGCCTGTCCCTCAAGCAATCACCCCAAACCCACTAACTGTACAGGCAGTGGGTTTGGATTCCCACTCCTCCTCCCTTACACTCGCTTTTCCTGTCTATCTTGGCTATCCTTTATATATGTTCATCTTTCTTTCTTTCTTTCTTTCTTTCTTTCTTTCTTTCTTTCTTTCTTTCTTTCTTTCTTTCTTTCTTTCTTTCTTTCTTTCTCTCTCTCTCTCTCTCTCTCTCTCTGTCCCTGTCCCTGTTCTATACTGCTCCCACTTGTCTAGTTAGAGGGCAGATGTACCTTTCTTGCCAGAGAGGAGAGACCTTTACTTTATCACTACACATGTGAGGAAAAGGTATTTTCTCCCAAAGGAAAAAAACTGTAATACAATTTTAATGTCCTGGCTTTCCCCAAACATTCTCCACAAAATATATAGCATCCTTTTTTTGACTTACACGAGCTTATGATCTCTTACATGGCAGTGTTACTTGTCCAGTGCAAATGGCTGATTTGCTCAACTAGTCAAAGCAGTACAGATATATAAATTGACCAGCATTTTTTTTTTTCTTTTACAATTATTGTAAAAAGTTCATCATATTTCAACCGAAAGCAGTGTTTCATAATGGACAAGATAGATTAAAAACAGATTTGGTAAGCTAAACACCTCTCTCTAGTTCCTAGTTTTGTGTGTGTTTTGTCCTCATAAATAGTCTTGCAGAAATGCAAACACACCTGCGATTAGTTGAGGAAAATTGCAGACAAATAAATTGAACAAGTAAATGCACAAAATTACAGATGACAGCACTTTGAGAAGTCTGGAAGCAGTTTCTAAATCCTGCACCAGTGCCGTGGTGTGCCTGTCATACTAGCCAGCTCTCTACCATCGGTGTGGTAAAATGGGACAGATGTTGGGGGTTAGAGAGGCCCCTGTGGGATATCGAGAATGATGGTTTGGCAGGGAGTCCAGGACAATAAAAGGAGGCGAGGAGGAAGCCTGGGTTCTCTTTTCACAACACCTGACCTGATCTTGCCCTGAAACCTGTTCGGCTTCATCTGAAATGAAAGGAAGGTGTCCTTTGTCGCGTCCAGCACACACTTACAATTACAATACATTCAAAACAAGGGTTCCCGCTAAGCCTTGTGTGAACGCACACAGACAAGGCCTCCAAATGCTGGGAAAGTCAAGGAGGAGTGCAGTTTTCAAACATTAAAAAGACTCGTGTGTCGAATAACATCCCCTGAAAACATGGGAGCGGAGAGCTTCAAAGTGAGAAGACATAAAAGTGCATTCTGAAGTGTCCGGTTATCAATTCCCGATTCATCGAGGAATTGGATCAATAACTGTCCTCCTGAATTTCAGGACATGTCTTTGAAGTATGCACAGGGATTACAGTAGGTGTATAATATTTTGTTTTCCTGGAAATGATGCCCCACAGACTCTATAACATTCAAACTTCACTGGGTTTTTATTTTCCCCACAGCCCTCCAAACACATCTAATAAATGCAGCATCAGCTACTTCAGCGGGGGATGCTTCAGTTTGAACTGGAGTTTCAAATTTCAATAAATACATAGTAGCAGAATAGAATTTGGTGCCTGGTTTTAGTGAGTGATGTGTAACTTTTCTTGTTTGGAAGAAAAGAGGAAAATGCACTGTTTTGTCAGATTGGTATTCACGTTATCACTGGATGCTGCATAATTGTAGGCTGCAGCTGCCAGAGCATGACAGACCTTCCATTGGTTTTACATTTCACGAGAGTTTACATACGCTATGTTTCTTCAAGTGGAAAATTGTTTTCTGCATGATTCCAACAGGTGGACTCATTAGAGAGTCACCATAATTATGACAATCATTCCTCCCTGCAATTAGAAATATCGATCATTTGCATATTATGCCAAACCCCGATAGAGTTTATTGTTTTTAATGTTTCCAAAGCCAAGCATCTGTAATAAACAGCAGTCAGGACCAGTGTTACAGACATGGACTGTGCATAGCCCTAGAATACTAATCTATATAAGTCCTAACTGGAGAGTGTTTCGTTATATTTCTTACTTTAAGTTTCTTACCTTTGCTTACTGAAGATATTCAGGACTTTGTGTCTGGATGTAGATTTAAAGTGTTTCGTTACAGTTTCCAATGGTGTAAGGACCTTTGACCTTTCCAAAAAAAAAAAAAAAAGGGTGAGTTGCATCCCTCTTTTTTGGGCGGTGGATTGCGTCTGATTTTCCAATTATAATGTTTTGCATCTGCTTTCTTTTCAAGCAACAAGAAAAGGCCAAGTATGCAAATGTAAATAATGCTATTACTTAATAATGGCATTATTTTTTGATAAGCTTAGCAAAAGCACAAAGCACTGCTATAACAAAGTTCCTCAGTGCTGGATTTGGATTTGGCTTTGTTTGAGGTACTTTGTGAAATAATCAGGACATTTTTTCATACTTTTTTGGTATTATTATTGTAGAGATGATAAGAAATATTCAGTTTCTACATTGATTACGAGTCCTTTAAAAATTCCTGGAACCAGAACTCCACAACCCATATCTGGTAAAACTTTTATGCTATCCTTATACTATCCTCCCTAACAAACCTGAAAGTAAATAAACAAGAATTAAATTTAATAATACATAAAAATGTCACTTGATGCCGATGTAGGAGGAGACCATATAAATGTAGGATTTATATCCACAGTTTAATCTTAGATTCCTCTGTTGACTGCTATAGTGGTCTGTACAGCCTAGGGTCAAGTTAACATGTCCATTTCCGCTGTTTTTTTTTTCCTTCCTGCTACCCCAACTGCTTGCAGATGCTGACCAAGGCTAAAGGTTGGCTTGGAGCATTTTAGTTCACTGCACTTTGTTGTCTGCCTCTCACTTTGTGAACCAAGCTGCTCTGTCCTGGCCTCCCAGGTCAACCACAACACTGCTCCGCTCCCAGCTTCGCTCAGCTTGTCAACGTGTCAGGACGCATGCGGGCGTGCTGGGGAGGATTAAAGGGCTGAGGTGAGGAGAGAGATGGACACATGAAAGGCTTCCGTGTTGTGAAGATGGCGGCTGAAGATGGCCCTCAAAAACATTGGTTATATTATGCTCTGCTTAGAGAATGAGAAGTCAGTCCAGTGGAAATGAAGTGACCCCTCCGGACCTGCTTTCATGTGACATCTTTGTTGTTCAAGCTTGCTACTAAACAAGAATGTACCTTAAACCTGTTCCAGCAGCATGACTCAGACTTCCTCTTAACCCCTTCTTCTGTTTTTTATTTTTTTGCTGACAGCTTTCATGCAATCATTAATATTTTCACAGAATATCAAAGTAACTTGAAAAATCACTGTATTTCAGTAGAAGTATGCAGTCATTTCTTCAGCTGCATGAGCACAGGACAGCACTGTGCTCCATGATACAGAAAGAATACGTCGCTGTAAATACAAATGCTCTTGGAGACCATTCCCAGCAGAAAGATAAAATGTATATAATATCATGTTGCCTGTGGCAAATAGTCAAGAATATCTTAAAGCTACTCTGTAAAAGAAGTAATAAACCTACACATATCGAAGAAGCTAATAGACATGGCATTTACGGACATGCTGATCTATGCAAGTAATTCAGGCTAGTGAATGTGATGGCAGTGATAACTTTTAAATTTGACTTTTAGCTAACTTGCCTGTGGAAACTCTACATGCCAAATCCAACCTTCCCACTATCATTAACCATAACTTGCAAGCTCCCGAAAGTCTGGCATTCACAGGTATGAAGAAAATAAACTCTATATGACATGGGCTTCCTTCAAATTTAAACCTAATAACCTATTAAAATCAACAAAGAAATCAAGCAGGCCCCGGCCACACAAGCCTAGAAGCAGGAGGGCAGCTAACATGCAAAAATGTATATTCCCATACTGGTTGGGAATTGGTTACTGGAGGTTGATGGCGGTCAGTAGGTGAAACTTGCAACAAAGATTGTGGCTATTTTGGTCACTAAGAGATTGGTTGCCTATAGCTTGCATGGAAGATATAAACTTGACTGCAAACACTTTATTATTTACTTGCTGAGTGGTGCCGAAATGTGAAAAAGTGTAATCCAAGCTGAAAACTGACAACATTATAGAACTACTCATTTAGTCATTTACTTTGAATGCTTTTCTTGATTTTATTGCATTTTTACAATATTCACTACCGCTTACTAATACCTAGTACCTAGCAAGTGTTTACAGTCAATAGCTGTGTCCCGGAACCTAGGCCACATCCCCCAATTCGAAGGCTGCCCCAAACATGGCCGACAAATGCGTCCTTCATTTCCCTGAATTTAAAGGATGGGTTGGGTGTATCCTTTGTGGCCCAACCTATCCCAGAATTCATAGCGAGGCCCAGTCATTTCCAGTTTCCAACAATGGCGGCAGCTATTTGGTTTAAATATTACTCTTATTAATCTTTTTTGGGTCACAAAATAAACTCCAAAATAAGCTTCAAATATCTGCTCTGTTTATCAAGACATCACATATTTGCAAAAGTGCTTCGATATTTTCAGAGATGTCTGGTACCCAATAGCTCGATAGCTAGTTGGGGTTCAAGACTCACTAGTGCCGGTGAGAACAGCAAACTCCTGGCACATCGTTTTCAGACCCTGCGGACTTTTGCTATTCAGTTTAAAAAACATGAGTCACTTAGATAACTCAGAAATGTTATTGTTTGGCTTTTTTCGGTGTTTTATTGTTCTTGAGTAAATCAGTTTGTCTAAGATCAAAGTTATTAGATTACATTAGACTAAAAAAAAAACACATTATTAATCCCTCGGGTGGGGTTTTTCACGCAGCTGAATGAATGTCAAACAGAAAACCGATTAAACAGAAGTGTGACGTGATCGAGAATTTACCCCAGTGTCCTGTCATATTTTAGATAGTAAGGAGCAGGCTGAGTTTAATTAACTCCACCGAGACAGCGGTGACGCTAATCTGAAGGCTAGACTGTCCCATTTCACAAGCCTCGCACTTCAGGCCCGGCCCATATAGACTGCAAAGGGTCCTGCGAAGGATGC
>VUQR01000488.1:0-18990 GCA_015108515.1 Hemichromis elongatus | reverse complement strand
GGGCAATCTGTGGAGATGGAAACGGAGGTTAGGGGAAGAGGTGACAGAAGGGGAAAAAGGGTAAGGGAGGGAAAGGTGGCTGAGGCCAGCCTGGCGTGGACAAGTGAAGTGGGGACGCATCATTGCTTATTCAACAGGGAAGCAGATCTCTAAGAAGATAGAGGCCCACCAATCTTTTGAATGGTGGGTGGTGGTAGGGGTGTGGTGGGGGTATTTGGACGAGGAGCAGCCAGCGTGCAGGCTACTTCTAATTTTGTGCATGCGATCTGGGCTCAGGGCATCTGGGACAGAGCAGTCACGACATACAGAGGATGGAGCAAGGTAGAAAAGATGAGCTATTGCTATAATGCTGTTAGAGGTTAAAGGCTTAGGTACTTTAGGTTCAGTAAGGTTTTCACAGGGGAAAGAATTGTTTGAAGTGCATGTAACAGTTAACCGTCCTTTTATCCTTGCCATAGATTGAAAAGATTCTTTTTAAAAATATATATATATTTATATACCAGCTTCTTAGAAACTGGTTTGGAATTCTTTGAAATAATAATCCATTTCCCCTCTGTTGCAGTAAACTTTGAAGTTTATACTTTCCACCGCTCCTATATGTTTTTCTCTTTAAAGTGCTTTGTTTGAGTCCCTCTTAATACTTTTCTTCTTTACACTGGTGAGCTTTTGATTCAGAGTACAGTGCACATCCATCTCCTTTTACATCACAGATCAATGCTATCTGCAGGAGTGCAGGCACAGGATTGTCTGCTTTATACTGACTTGTGTTTTCCTCCCATCACCTGCTGCGCTCTCCAGAATTTCCAAGAAAGCGTTCTCCCTCCCCTCCACGCCACTGCGTGTTCAGCCCTTGATGTGAAGAGCAGGTTGACACAGATGAGCAACAGACGAGAGATAGATTGAGGGAGTGGGGGTTGGGTGGCGAGCTGTGTGCTTGTCCCGATGACTTCTATTCTGCACGGGAAGTGGCACGCTGGCGCGTTCGCATTAATACGACTGCCTTCAAGTTTTTTTTTTTTCACATTCTTTTCTATCTCTTCTCCCTTCTTTACCCTGCTTTGCCCTCAGGCTTTTTAATTTTCACCGGTCTTTCCTGTGGTTTCCGTCCACGCCGAAGACAGATGCACCATAGGTGCTTTAAAGCTCTATAATGTATACATTATTCATATGACTCCACAAAAGGTGCTCATTAAACTTTACATGGCCAATGGAGGAGGCAGCCATAGATTGAAAGTGTTGCCCATATCACAAATGCCACAGTGGATTGACGGAGAGCACTGGTGGGGGTTTGATTTGAAGACGGCTTTGATTTAACTCCAGAGCTATTTGCATCTGTCGTCTCCCATCCTTTCCCAGCTCCCTGCCGGTTTTCTCTAGCACTTGTGCCCTGTATTTTTGAATACTACAAAGAAGTTAAAGATACTAGGATGTACATGCAAAACCCAATATCTGCAGATATACGTTTACTCACAACTATTAAATATGAATTTATTCTGCATGTGGATCATTAGATCCACACAGGATATGCATGTATTTATGCATAAACCTGTAATTCAAGATGCATCTTTAAATCCGCCTAAACCCTTGCAGACTTTTTCACAAAGCATACAAGCAATTCATCCCTCAATAATACAACACTTAACCCTCCTGCATTGTCCACGAAAGGCTTGGCTGGCAGGTACAGTAAGCTGGTGGGACTAACAAAAGCTTGGCACTGAGCTCCGAAAAACATCCACACAGGGAAATGAGCTGTCATTACAGTAGCAAGACAGCGTTCAGACACTTCTGTGTATGTGCTCATCTCCGCTTGCTCGCTCTACCCCCAAGGTCCTCTTCCACTCATAAATACATAATTATGCCCACCGCCGCCATGATGATTACTGTTTTCATCAGCTGTCAGAAATGACCTGAATTACCCATCACCGTTTGACCCAAATGCAGCCGTCAGATATGTTAATCACAGCTTACATAACCACTCAGCCCTCTTTCCAATGTCTTAAACTGTGTGTACTTGTGTGCCTGAAACCTTGGCAAATAGCTCCTGCCTCCTATACAACAAATTAATGAGAAGAAAAAGGGGAATAAAAGAAATGCCAAACTCTGGATGAAGTATTTGCATCCATAAATTAACCTTGGCTTTGACATATCTCTGCAGGTGGTTTGCTGAGCTGTGCCTTTCTAATATTTAACGTGACAGAAAAACAAGAAAGGCTGATGTCCCTGAAAGTTACGACCTCAAGCTTTCTCATAAGCAGAGTGAATAGAAAAACGAGATAATGTTATATTTAAAAAACTGTTCTTTCTTTTTAAAAATATGTCGACAAGTATAAATATGTATTTATGTAGATACTGCATTGTTAAGCTTGCAAACAATTCCTCCTTTCATACTTCTTACATTGATTTGCTTTTGACTTATTTCAGTGAAATCATTTCAAAGTTTGCACATGTCTGAGTCTGCCTTTGGAGCACGCAGTGAACTGGGAAGACCCATCAGGACATCTTAAGTCTTGCAGCCATAATCTCCTGATGTTTCTTGTTGTGTCTCCCACTCTACCACAACCATCGTCGAGGGTTTCAAATTCAAGCATGTTTGACATTTTGCAGTTTGAAGCCACGTCGCTGGGTACAAGACAGCTGTCTCAGAGGGATTTGTAGGTACAATCCCTCAGACTCACGGCACAAATATTTCTTTGTAGCCCATTAAAAGAACAACTCTTAACTCTAGAGACGAGAATTTACATCAATTTACTACAACGATATTATGTGCCTTTTTTATGTCCACATAAATTCATAGCTAGCAGTTATTTAAATTGTGGGTACGATGTTTGCACAGTGTGACTAACTGATCATTTTGTAGAAATACCAGCTTTTTAAGCACATTACATTATCTCACTTGTATATCTGATGTATGCTGTTGTAATTAGACACAGGATTTTATCAGCTCATCAAGAGTAATATTAGAGTAAGATTTCTCGCTGTCAGCGCAAAGTGTCACAGCAACAAGTTGCAGAAAAAGGCTTTTGCAATGTTATCTCATTAGTGGTAATTATAACAGATATGAGCCTGTATTATTGTGTGAGCCTGAAGCGAAAGTCCTTCCCCCAGCACAGTGTCTGTTTCCACATAACAGTGAGTAGATTTTTGCTCTGCCATCTTTTCTTTGCATAAACAGTGCCTGCAGTCAGAGTCTGCTCTGATCAAAGGGACAAATCTATCCAGGAGCAATCAGGTTGCTGCGCTGGCCCAGGCTGCTGACAACTCCAGGCTCTTTGATCAGAAATACATCATCTTCAGTAGGCTGCCTGCCTGGATGCCTTTGTCTGAGGCCAGGAAATAGGGGATGTGATAGCTCCCTTTTGGTGCTCTTCTTCACCGCTACGCCTTTTGGCAGGCAAGATGAAAGCTACCCTAGTTATAAGGGAAAATACCCCCAATGAACTGAGCTGATCTTCTTAGGTGAAGCTGGAGCCACCACCCTCTATAACATCACTAAATCTCTACAAACTGTCTGTGCATAATGATACAGAAGATATTGTCAATTTCTCTTTTCTCTTCCCCTGTCTTTCTTGCTGAAATGAGACTTTGCTTCAGATAGGATGCCAGTGCAATTGAGGTCACACCCAAAAGCATCAGTCTCCCTCCTCCCGATTCAGCAGCCGCACTTCTAATAACACGGTCTTGTCGGCAAGGAAAAGAAAAGTGAATGTCTGGGCCTTTAAGCACACCTCCGTCACTCCCCTCCCCTGCTTTCAACCCCTTGACTGTGAGCTAAAGTGATTTTTTTTTCCCTTTTTTTTTTTTTACCCGGCTTGAAGAGGTGGAACAGGAGATGTTGAATGATGGACAGGTGTGCAGGCATTGTGCTGTTCTGCTCTGCACTGAAGGAGATCATTGATTTGCATTATAGTCCCACACATAAAACACAACCCTCTCCGCACACGCTCGCACCCCCCTCCTCCCCATCCACATCTTACTGTTCCACCCCTATGACTGCACCGCCTCCCACATGGCAGCCCACACCTCAGCTCCTAATCAAGGAGTGAATGTTTATCTCTCTTCCTGTCTTTTATAGGGGTAGAGTGTTATCTCCCGTTTCTGGTAACACCTCACCTGAATTGACCCGTGAGGGGAAGCTATCGCGCTTTGGCACGGGCCTTCCAAGCTGGCTCAAATGATTTTAAAACCACACATCGCCTTGCAGCAAATGCACACTGGCGTTTATTAAACGTGGGTTATTGCAGGGGACTTGACTTTACCTGCTAACGCACTTACCTCATATCTAAGCTCAAATCAATCGAACTGGTTTCACTTAGAATAAGTTGCCCGTATATTTTCTTTTCCCTCTCTTGGGAAAAACTGAACAAAGCAACAACAACCGGGGAAGCTGATGCTGCTTAAAGGTGTAATCCCCTGCGTCAACAGCCTCAGAAGCATATCAGGTGTCTTTAAGCTCATCCACCTGTCAGTGAGCTTTTCTAGCAATTACACATCTGTCAAGTGTCACCTATCTTGGCTCTCACTGACAAGGGTTATGTCAAGCAGTCAGCCATTACGGCAGCCCAAATGGAGTCTGCATTGTTTTGAGCCAGCAGGAAGTCGCTGCGGCATGGAAGAGTGAGCAGGGTCTCCACAGTGTGACTGGGAAGCCAAGCTAACGGTTAGTTTCAGAGAAGAGGTGGGAGGGGGGGAGGGGGCGGGATCTGTCCAGACCTCTTTTCTTGCTTCGCCTCATATTTCTCAGAGCAAGAATGGCATCCAGGGGGTTTCTTGTTTGCTACGCCGAGCCTTGAGACTCATCCGGACTGGTTTAAATCTTTGCCCAGGGCAACAGCTTTTATATGCATGCATGACCTGTCTTCAGACTGTGAAGATGGTTGTGCATAAGATGTGGCAGAATGTTAAATATGATAGTGGGTTTAGAATTTCCAGGGACTTTAATTTGATCTCATGCCTGTTTGAAAATTACATTGCGTGGGTTTTTGCAGAGATGAATCATAAAGAACATCCTAAATTGAGAAAAACCAGAAACGTTCCGGTCATTAGATGATGTTTTCTGAGGAAGAATATTAAGAAGATACAATTGCAGTGATTTAGTCTTCTTATTAATAAGTTTAGCTAACCAACTACGCTGGATATTTTGCAGATTACAATCTATTTATTTATCGATAAAAACAGTAAAACAGCAGGTACTGATTGTGGCTCAGCTCTGAAACGTTCACACTGCAGGTCTTAATGCTCAATTGCAATTTTTTGATCAAATTTGATTTTTTTTTGTCTGGTTGTTCACACTACAAATAAAATGTGACAGCAAACGCGCTCTAGTGTGAACGGTTCACGGCCCTCAAAGCGGCACGCATGCGCAAAAGAAGACGTCACACACAACGCGCTCTGTTTAAGGAAATAAAAATGGCGGCTACAGAGCTAGTAGGCGTTGTTGCTGCAGTCTATCAATTTCTGCACAGTTGTAAGTGACAGAAGTACAAAACGTCACTTTCTTTTCATTGACTCGCTCCGTCTCCAGTCTCCACCGCCATGCTTTCTCGTTTGTCCTCTCCGACGCTGATAATTGGCGTCTGTCTTGTGTCAGTGACGTAAGAGACGGATTTAATGACACATGACCGTTCAATCGGATTCAGTACCACATACAAAAGTGACCTAGGTCGGATTTGTGCTGTTCAAACTGACATACCATGATCGGATATGGGTTGCGGATTTGACGCGCTTTCGCCTGCAGTGTAAACATAGCCTAATACACCCGGATAAATCCCTATTAATGTGCATCAGGTTATCGTAAGGCGAAGAACTTCCTTTAAAGCCCCCCCTCAGTCCCCGTGAATATTTTAGTGAGTATTACACTTTGAGAACCTCATCAGATTCCATGTTGTCTGTGTGGCCTGTTGTAATAGCTGTTAACATCCATCTTTGTGGCTCAGCTGATTTTTGTATTACAGGTGCTCTGCTGAGTGTTAAAAGCTTGCAGCTAAAGAAAGAAAGCCTGAATCTGGGTCACTTTAATGCTCTCGTCCGTCACACCACTACATCTCCTCGGGCCTGAGACGCAAGACACATTGTCAAGTATTAATGAAGAAGATGTCCCCGGGGGGTTGGTGTTTGTCAAACCAAATTACATACGTTCAGTTGAAAAGGTGGGGATTATTTTTCGAATACCTTCTGCATGTGTAGGATGCACATGCAGAAGGTAGAAAATAAACAGCTCAGCCGGCTCTGAGCAGAAGCATTGTGATGTTGTGGTGTACATACTGACATACTGCAAACAAGTGGATTTGCTCTCAACAATACCCTATGTTCCATAGCTTCTGCAGCTGGTAAATATGCACACACTTAAACAAAAAAGTAGGGCAGAATATACTGTAGCAGCGCGCCAACGACCGTTTGGTGTAATTTATTATTGCGTTCCTATTTATGGCTTTTCACTGTGACTGGTGAAAAACAAGAACAGATGAGTAATGATGAGCTTGTGCGTGACTTTAATATAATAAGACAAAAATAAAGAACCTGCAAGACAATAGTATTGCTTACGTGACCATAAAATGGCTTTCTTGAAACGCATCCAGTGGTTTATTTTATATTATAAAGAAACGCCTTTTTTTCCCCCCACTTTGCTCGTTGTAGTGATGTTTGAAACTTTTGTCCCATGCGGTGGTTTTATTTGGGTGCGGAGAACAAAAATCATTCTCAGGCAATTAAGTGGCATTGATAATACAGCGATGTCTTGCTGTGAGAACTCCAAAGCTACTTGCATCCTTGCTCATTTATGGTAGGGATTTGGTCTATCATGGGAAAGAAGCAGAGGAGGTGGATGTGCAGAATTTTCCCCCTCCATCACTTCTGCTTGTGTCTTGCTGAGATTTAAATAAGCCTAAAGATTACTTGAGGGCCTTTAAATGCAAATTTTGGTGAGTGTGCAAAGCCCCTCCTGTAAACCTCAGCCTTATCATTTGCCTCTCAGATTAGTGCCCGTCTGAGATGGGAAACTGGCTTCAGGCCCCCCAATAAGCTGCGGGCCAGGGGCCACTCCAGAGAAATAGAGAAAAAGCGAGAGAGAGAGAGATGGATCGAGCAGGAAGGAGCTTGCTACGGATATTTGTGCCAAGGTCAGTGGTGGCTGCTCTCACAGTAATCAGCAAGTATCAGGAGACTTACATCTGGCGGTTTGCTTATCGCACTCGATGTTTATTTGTGTGTTTCTGGTTGTGTTTGAACTAGCTTAAAACTCACAGCGCACGGCGCTCTCAGTCACGAGGCTCTAAGCCAGGATCCCTGACAGATTAGGCGATAATCAATTAACAAATTAAGAAAAATTAAGCATAAATGCTCCGTGTCCCAGGCATTCCTAAACACCGTGTGCAGCTACAGCACTTGGACCAGTGTCCTACGTTTTGTAGGTGGATAACAGATGTTTGAAATAGCTTTGATAGGTATATTGGCTCAAAGGAAAATTCAATAGTATTTATAGCTTGAAAGATGAAAGGACCCTGGCTTGTGGATGCATTTATATTTGAATGGCACCCATTCCATTACTTAATGATTTGAAAAAGCTGTTAGGAAGCTGCGGCTAAGCCAACTAACACATGACCCTGCTGAGTCAATGTGCTAAACAGACAAGGCTGTGCCTTAGGCACTTTAAGAAAATATGACATATGGAATAGAGGAGGATACATTAGCAAATATTAAACTATGCTAATGTTTGCAGATAAAAAAGCTTAATCTTTAGCCTTTATTCTTTCTTACTATTTTTTTTAAATGTTATAAATGCATTATAGCACCATAACTATAATACATAGTTATGAGGGCTAAATCCCTCACCTGAAATTCAGGTTTAGTGCTAACAAGTACATCTTAACATGCAAAACTGAAGGAGATAGTTACTTTTTTGCGTTGTCACTATGATTATGTGCAAGTTGTTGTGCTGAAGAACAGCTATTGAGAGTTACTTGTGTGCATCTACAAACTAAAAGTCTCACATAGAGTAACATCATTTTTTGTTGACGTTAAAAAAAAAGTTTCTACAGTGAAAAATTGAGCCATAGAAGTTAAAATGTGAAAAGGGTGACAAAAATAACTCTATGTCGACGCTCAGAGATGACTGTAATCATCAACGCTGCCCCCAGAACACATTCTGTGAACATAAAATGGCTTTTCAGACCATAGGTTTGCGACTTCAATGTACTTTTTATTTCTCCAGTTCTTCTGTAGTGGAGCCTGCATCCACCAGCTATTACTAGAACTGCAGCTTAAGGCTATTCTGCATTGGCTTAAGTGGCAAGCCATGATGGTACTGTAACTGCTTTCTGCTAAGTATGACTCAAGGAGCTGGGCTGCTCAAGGGTAAAACCAGTGTTGTTGTTTGGGAGTGTGTGTTTATGTTCCCAGCGCTGATGTCTCTCGCTTGGTTTTTCATGCTACACTTCTCTAACTAGTCTGCAGAGCTTTTTCTTTTTTACTACATAGTATCTGACTATCTCAGGCACTGAGATCACTGAACTGCTTTTCAATGTTCAAGTGCCCTATGCAGCATAACGCTGCCGTGCCTTTTGATTCTCCGGAGCTCACTCTGTGCGTCTGACCCAGTGTGCAGAAACAGCTGGAATCAACGAGACCCTGCGCTGTCATAAAGCACCAAGTCAAGGTCATGCAGGAAAAAAAGTTAGTGATGGAGGGAGGAGATGTGGTGGCAGTTCCAAATGTTGCTTTGGTTGACTGCTCTTTTGGTATGACCCCGCCCACCTCGTCATTACTAAGGCACACTTATACACAGCTGCCCTGTCGTCCCCTTTTCCTCCGCTACGTCCCCCTTGTCATGCAGCCTCCCCTTCCTCCCAGGTGCTGCGAAATGTTGTGGATGAGGTCGAGGACATGAGGAGCCCACCAGAGAGAGAACAGATGTCACTTGCCTCTTGCAGCACACCCAGGAATGTTTGTGTGCATATGTGTGTGTGTGTGTGACAGGTAGCATGTTGTGGTTGAAAGGTAAAGTGGGGGCTCTACCCCCAGAAGGACATAGAATGAAATGGGGGCTAATAACGAGGAAGGGGCACCGCGATAAAAAAGAAACAGATCTTGAGTGTAGATATCTTATTTTCATCGTTGCTTTGGGGTACCATGACAACACAAAATTACCTTATTTCATCAATTGTGATTAGATTTGACAGCGACAGTACATTAACGTGCACGTGCCTGCAAACATTTCCTTTCATATAAAAAATTTCAGGAATAAAAGGCTGTACAAGCCCTGCACTTGCCAGTTGAGTGTAATTGGAAGTATCATTGCTGGCTTATTCAACAGTGCTGTATGTCCCCAGTTAAGGTAGCTTCACTCTGGTCATAATTATACACACATGCATCACTTGCTTAATGTACACTCACCTGTAAATTGACTCATTACATATCATACTGATAACAGGCAAGGCACATGCACTAAAAGCATGGAAAGTGATCAGCTGTGTCCCCTCTGTGATCCCTCCCTCTGCGATTAATGTATGTATTCATTATTCAGCTTGGCATGCCAGATTAGTAGAATATTCAGCAGATTAGCCACCAAACTATCTTGCGATCCTTATCTTTTATTCAATAACTTGAGAACCCCGACTAAATCATATTGGTAGCCATCCCTAGTTGTGAGCAGTGCAGGAGGAAAGACGTAGTTTTGTCCTCAAAGGTTTGGATGGACTGCGCCATTGCTAAATGTTTGCATCGGATGTTGATCTTAACTACACTCGGATATATATTTACATGCTTTGCTGGCTATGAAGAAAAGGAATGTATCCTAGCGTCTGAGTATCTGTGAGCCAGCATCTCATTTTACCTTCCAGTTTCTGAAGCCTATGTATTTCCTGCAGAGCTTAAGTGTTCAAAGCTTCCTTTATGCAGCAGCCGGTGAATCCTGCGTGATAAGCAGCCGTATTTTTCCTTCGGCATGGCCCCCGGATGATGAAAACATCAGAACCGAATGATGACTTCTGAGTGTAGGGGCACTTTTTAAAAAAAAAAAACAAAACAAAAAAACTGCACACCATTGGAGTGAATGCAAATGCATGTGTGCAAATGTGTTTACACGAGTGTTTGCGTGTGCGCGCTAACCAAGCTGTTTAATCTGAGCAAGTCACTGACGCTGGAACGGTTGTGGCATCTTATCGTCTGTCGTTTGAAGGTGACATCACTCTGAGGATTCTATGCGAGTGTGTGACTGCATCCATTGTGTTAGTGAAGCATAGCTTGTGGGCCTGTTACACATATGTTGGCAATTATGCCTCAGAGAAACCAGTGGGCAGGATGGAAAGTATACTTAAACCTATATTGCATAAGTCTACAATCAGTGGCTATGGTAGTGATTCAAACTATGGTAAACACTATGGTAAAAACACACACTAATCAGGCAGTCTTTCATGTTCTCGTGTTGCAGGCAGTTGATTCATCTTTTTGGCATGGTACTGTATATTCTCATGTTAAAGTCTTGAGGGGTTGTGTTGAGGTATATAGCACAGCGTGTCTACATGCAAATGCATGATGGAGAAATAGCACAAGAGTTTAAAGTTGCACTCTTCCCATAAATAAACACTGCATTCTGCATCATTTCTTGAAAAGAAACTGGTATACTCCAGCAAACTCTGAGCTTCAAATCATTAATTGGTAGAGTGGATTTCATTGGACAGCACTTTATTTATGTTTTACAAGTAGATTGCCTCATTCTCCAATTACTATCCAGGCTGAAAGTATTGCTGATTTAGCTATTAGTAACACTCTTCTCGGTTGTCTTTGTTGGGCTCCCTGAGTGTTTACAGTTTCCTTCTGTTGTCTGAGTGCAGTGACAGTTCCCTGCAGTTGACTTCTGTTAACTATCACATGCCAAGTTCCTGTTCCTTATATAGGGGATAAGCGGCTAAAAAAGCACCGGAGGGGCATCATAAAAGAGCCTCACAGGATATTGAAATAATGACCGTTGTTTGCAACAACAGGATAGCCCATTTAAATTATTTCCTTATGTATTTGTCCAGAGTAATCATAAAGTCTTCCGAGAACACTCAAACTTGTCTGCGGTCTGCTAATCCAATATAGAATGAGGCACATGGAAAAGAAACATTACCTCTAACTACCTAGTTATCTGGCTGGGTCTGCCACGAAGGCTGAATCTGCTCTGATTTTAGGGCTATCAGTCTAAGGAGCGAGGGCACAGGCAGTGAATTAATGGTCAGGAGATTTATTTGTTTGGTGTAATAAGGACTGTAAAACAGTAAGAGCTCTGTGCAGCCTTACAGGCCCTATGCCCCCTGGGTACAATCAAATGTTGCCAGTAAATCAATAGAGCTGGAAGAGGTTTTTATAACCCGAGTTTAACACCAGGCTCTAAGTGCTCCAGGTGACAGGTCATTTGTTCATTATCCCAACTTATCACAATAAACAATGGCAACTCTGATTGGACTACTCTGCTACCACAAGAGGAAAAATTGGAGAGGAAGAAGACAAAAATCTCAGGTGGGCAAGGAGGTGCTAATAAGGAAGGCAGTGAGTGGGCAGGAGACAGGGGAGAACCAGAAGATTAACCACCATAATTACGTACAGGAGCGCAGAGGAAGACTGGGACAGTACAAGTAACAGATAGCGTGAGAGCTCTACAAGCTGTGAGCCTCCACTGATGACTCCTCGGATGCGAGGGTTATAATCGTACCTCCCCTTTCGGTGCCACCAGCCGCTCTGGTCTTTTAATATTGTATGTACAAACAGTATGCCTGGTTGTTCTCCTGGGACCAGTCTTGTAAATGTACATCGCACTGTGAGGGGGAAAAAAAAGTGATCCGGGATTGGGTTGTGTCTAGAAACAACATTAATTCCTTTAATAATTTGGTGGCGTCTGTCAGTCCTTCCAATTTCTCAACCACTTGTCCAACTCGGGAAGTCAGTAAGGCTGAAGCCTATTGCCACATTCATGGGGTTAAAATTCAAACTTTTTTGCCCTGTATTTATTTAAACATATTGCAAATGTACAGAGGCTCTGAGAGGTTGAATGCACAGCAACTTAAGAAAACAGAGGCAAATAGAAAAATGCTGCAAAGGCGCACAAAACACCATGGAAGCTGAAAACAACACAACAGAAATAGAAAAACACAACAGAAGTTGAAAAAAACAGTTCTGAATTAAACACACAGACACACACACACAAAATGGAAGTAGAAAAAATAAAACATAACAGAGGCTTTTTTGAGGACCTGATGAACGACTGTAGAAGTTACAAAAACATGTGAACCCCATCATCTGATACTCCTTGAATTTTCATAAAATGGGCTTATTCATCAAATACTGAATTTTAGGGTTCAGGATCCAAAACAAAAGGAAAGACCACTTTTACCTTTGAATTATGTGAGCATCATTTTGACCCCATAGAAATGAATCTAAAACCTCTACTGCAGCACAGGGGGTTACCTAGCAGTACAATCATTTACAAACATTTTGACAAGGCTGGGTTACACCTGGACAGGTCGCCGGTCTGTTGCAGACAGAGATCCAATCACACTCACACCTATGAGCAATTTAGAAGGAGTGCTAACCGCCGGACCACCGCCAGAAGGTGGAGAACTAACCCGAGCAAATACAGAGTGAAATCCAGAGCATGATATCCAAAAAGTTTTTACTTTCTCAATGTTCTTCCTCATCCTCCTTAGATTTATAATCTGTAGTAAAATGATGTAAACCATTTACATAAACAATTTTATTTTTTCAAATTTTAATTGAAAAAATCAAATGAAAATTTGCATATTCAAGAAATCATGTCTCTCGTCACACGACAGGTTCAAAATTGTTCTTTCTGGCGGTTTGAGCGAGTTTGGAGTGCTGGCTGGTCTGACTTTAAAAATGAAAAGTTTCACAGTTTTCCGTCATGTTACCACTTTTGCAGCTTTTTGCTGTTGTTTTCTAAAGTTGCAGTACGTTTCACCTCTCAGGGCCACCGTAGCAAAACCGAATAAGAGGGATCTAATGCTAAGATATGACAACTAATCAATAGAAGCATGTAGTGTTTGTGTACAAATACAGCCACTGTCTGAACCTGCTGGAGATTTTGAAGACACAGCCCATGCAGTCAGTGAAGCAGTAAAACTGGGCCTCCATGCTGTTTTTAGATTGCTTTGCCCAAAGAGACCTTACAGCAGTGTGAGTGCATATTTGTGACCCCACTGGGAATTGAACTCCTAACCCATGATAACCACACGCTCCATCGAACCAACCCCGACGCGGTTCTGCACCTTGTAAAGGTGAGTAAAAGACACTGCTACATATAGAAAACACATGGGACGTGTTGCTTGTAAGGTACAGGGCAAAAACTGCTACGCGCTTATTCAAAATTTGTGTGCTTAATTTATGACTCTTGTACAGGAGCGTGGCAGCTGGAGTTTGTAATTATACAACACACTCCACTCTTTCTACTCTGCTGGCGACACGCTACTGCATAATTTACAAGTCTATTATCTCATCAATTACAGTGTAATTACTTAGATGTACAACTAGTTTCTTACGATATTATAAAGCAAGCCATTAAATGAATAAGTGAGCAAACAAACAAGTAAACAAGGCGAAAAAGGTGGCGCAAACAAACAGATTAGAAGGGTAGGTTTTTAGTGTGAGACGTAAAGTCACGCCGGTGTCTCCAACCTTTGCTTTTTTTCTCTTCTTCCTTCTCCTTGCAATTAGTCTGCGAGGGAGGCCTTATCCTCGGCTTATCATCTGCATTTGTTTACCTCTGTTTCCACCGTTCTGCAAACCATCTCATGATTCATTACTGTGATTAATAAGCCTATCATGTGAAACCAAAATACTGTAGCTATGCATGTGAAGACTTATTGTCTCTCCTCAAGGATGCATAATTAAGCCGCACGAATCTGTTCCTTCTTTTCTTTTCTTTTCGTCTCTTTCCCTGTTGCTTTCTCTCAGCCGCTCCGTCTTTCACTTTTTTTTTGATGAATTAATGACAGAGTGATTTTAGCGATGCATAATGCATGACAAGAATTGCTCTGTAATGGAAACAAACACACAGCGTTGTAGGTCGGGATGGCAAATCTATTGACCATCAGCAGCACCTCATCCAGTATGCATTAACAGCGGAGGATAGATTTGTTTTTATGGCCTGAATGCTAAAAACTAAGCCGACGGAAAACACTGAAAGCGCTGATGAGCTCTTTGCAGTGTGGGAACATGGTCTGAATTCTTGTCATTTCAATAATACTCACTGATGTGCAAACTCTGTGAAACTTCAAACTGAATTGGGGAATGTTAGGGGTTATGTTCGGAGCACATTTTCTTTCCATTTGTCACTGGTGTGAGTTTCAAACAATGTGGCTCTTAAATGGAGATGGAAATAGCCGTGGATGAAGTTAAAAGAAATAAATGGCAATGATCCCATCACCCACTCACTCCGAGCTTCAATCAAAGACATCTTTACTGCAGCTCCTCCATGTTGCATACCCCCTTCTTTTTTCTTTTTTTTTCTTCTTCAAAACATCTGCGATCTACTCAGGCGAAAAATGTCTAGACATTTCACAGAGGGTATCTTTGAAATATATTTTTTGATAAACAAAGGCCTCATTTCTTTCACGAATCGGCCTTTTACTGGGCCTTAGCATAGTCAGAACAGCCCATTGAGTACTCAGTGCATTCATGCTGCTGGTGTTTTGGCTGCTGCAGGTCATATTGGTAATAAATCTGGGGAAGCTGGCCTTGGTAATGGACTCCAGAAGGGGCTTGGGAGTTAAACAGTGATGAGCAATGGAAACTGTGGTCAGCAAGAGAGCAGCTGTAACCCTTAAACAGGCGTGGACAAGATGAGAGGAAGGAAGCAGCCAAACGTTTGGAGGCCCAGCGATGGGTCTATTTTAAGAGAGAGCTGGAGGGAAAGGAGCAGGAACCCGACTGAGCAGCAGTCGAGCAGCACATGTTGGTATGCTGTAGGCTGCCTGTTCGGAAAGCAGCGAGGGCTCAGCAGGAGAACAAGAAAGCTGGAGATGAATTGCTTGTAGGGAAGCACTGTTAACTACAAAAACTAGTTTTTAATGTTAGGTGTGCCTTGAGAGGTTTGTGTAACAAGTAAGTGGAGCTACACAAGTATAGTCCTGGAATAACATATGTGGTAAGCCACCGTTGCATAATCCTCTGGAGACTTTGTTAGGAACTAGCAAAAAATTTAAAAAAAAGCCTATAAAGAGAAAGAGAGGAAAGGTGGAGAGAGGTGTTTTTCTTTTAAGTCATTAAAGTCTGGTCAGGTGCTGCCCTCGGCTTTTCACCCTGTACCTCAGGATGATCTTCTATTAATGACAGATGCTTTGTGAACACACAAGAGAAACAGCTCATGTATTGATATGTATATTAGCCTCTACGGGCTCGGTCTCCCCTGCCGAACAATACTTATTGACAAGCATTTGCTGCCACCAAAAGTTATTGTCTAAATAATTGATCTGATTGATCGGGCTCGGTGGAAATCAACAAAATGACTGCTTTAATAGGTGAAGATGTTTCTCGTGAATCAATACGGATTATTACTCAGCCTGTTATTGCGAGGCCATGCATTGGATGGCCTCAGCTGTTTATATTTTAATCTGACTGTTATTTGGGTTTTGACTTTTAAAGTTTTTTTGCCATGGGACTGAAATTTGCCCATCTGGCTTATGTCTTGACAAAGTAAATAAATGAGTCGGTACCCTTGTAAGTCGGGCTAGGATGGGTCAAAGGTCAGGGGGTCAGAGCTGCAAGCGGCTAAATCAGATTTTAGGCCACCGAACATTCAGTTCCCTTCTATTTGATTACTGCTTATCCCTGCGCCCGGGAACGCAGACGAACTGAAACGCAGCTCACTGGTGACTTTAACGCTTGAATTTCCAAGGTGAACACCCAGCAATTCAGTCACCTTCAGCATCTTACCCTTTATTTTTCAGACGTCCAGTCCTGTTCGGATATACTCCTCCTGTGGCTAAAACAAAGGACAGAAGGAAAGCAAGAAAAGCAATATTTAAAAGATGGCATCCTCCAGCGTACTTGGCAGTGTGCTGCCTCTCAACGGGAAGAAAAGCATACCAGGTGTCTGTTTTTTGTTGAAAAGTTAGGATCTTCAGCGCTCTGAAAGTAAACAAATTAGACTTGGTTTAAATGGCACAAATGACAATAGGTTTGAAAGGATAAAGAAACTCTTTGATATGTTGGTGGCTTCACCATGTCTAGAAAGCAGTATGAAGGGAAGCCTGCGGTTTCACTTCACAGTCTCAGTCTCATTATAAATCTTCACAGCAAAACATTTTATAATGCTGTATTTGGCTGAATAAACAGTTATGATTTGGCACAGAACAGACTCTGTGGATGCCTGACTTCAACAAGCTGCCAGCTTCTCTGTGTACACGATGGAAAGCAGGGAGCCAAGGATCCTCTCTTGTGGAAATTATGAATATAAAGTCATGCATTATAGATTCGCAGGTGAATTTATTTATTCTCCTGCAAAACTCAGAAATGTAAGCCAACAAAATCAATGCAGGAGAGTTCATCTCTGTGCACCTAATCATTTGCTAATGGCCACTATCAATTATCTGCCCACGGCTTCAGCATCCAACACTCCCGCAATTAAAGTCAACAAGCACATACTGTACTGTCGAGCAAAGGTGCTTTACCGTGGCTTTCCAGGTTAATGTATTGATTATCTTCTGCATGGTAAATTGGATTTATTCCACATCATCAGCCTTGTTTATTTATTTATAGCCACACCATAATTTATCAAAAATGATCTTGCTGACGGGTGAAAGTGTTAGCTGTCAAAGCAGTTACATGATTTCTTTTGCTTTTCGCACCAATTCCTGCGACACCATGAAATAAACCCAAACAAATAAAACATAAGTCCAGAAATTTAATAGAAAGAAAGAAATCACAGACCTTCATGTGCATTGCTGAGTATCATGTATGTGTTATATGACTTGTATGTCACACAGACTTAACAACAGCTTGCTTTTTGAACACGTTACTTATTTATTTGCTTACTAGCCAGACCCTGCACCCACATCTTTGTGCTTCTGCCAGCATCGACAAATACAACCCAATACAAAGGAATACTTGCTTTTGGATGTTATTATTTATTCATCGTGCCCTACAGTCTTCCTGTCCATTCCGGACATTATTTTAACATTTCTGTTCAATGTTGATTTCACTGTTTTTTTAATGTTTTTTTTTTGTCTAAATCCAGTGACACTGGACACACTAAGATGTGTGTGTGCATACAGACTCGAGTGTCATTCTCTGATCCTCTGACATATGCAGTAATGTCCGTGTGTGGGCTTTTATTTTGGCAATTGATTCCTCTGGCTAAAATCAAAATAATACACCCAAAGCAAAGGAACAAAACACAGCAAGAAAACTGCCAGCAGCCTGTGTGCATTCATTATCCGGGTCAAGCTTAAAAATGATATATTAAGTGTTAGATAAACAGCTAGTTTGAAAAAAAAATACATATCATGATTCTTCATGTTTTATTAATATAATGTGTTTTCTGTTGCTGGTTGTGATCCCAGTCTTTTTGTCACTTTGCTATGTGCATAACACACTGTGTAAATCTACACTGTAAGCTCTCCTGGCATTGATGTGCACTAATATACTCCACGTCCCCCTTTGGTGAGCCTGTCTGGACCATCTCATCTGAATCACGTCCATCTGTACATCCTTTCTTGTGCAGCACCATCATCACTGTGCATAATAAAATGGTCTTAGCGGAGAGAGGCTGTTTGATTGCTCCTGCCCAGCAATGTGTCTCTTGACTATAATATAGCATTCACCCTCCCAGTAGTCTACACCTGTCTCAGACTGACAAGCGTGCATTACCCCGTTGGGTCAGCGGGGGTCCCCCATCACTGTCGGACCATCTAGTTTGGCTGACGCAAATCCTATCGAATTGCCTGTTTTGAACTTGAGCATAGGTCCCCTCTTGACACTTCCAGCATGTCTGCAGATCTCTAGTAACAATATCACCTATGGAATCAATCTCTGTGCTCCGTTTGTGGCCTATGGAAGCCATTGATCAGTGCTTTGATGTCATGGCCTTTCATAAATTGCGACCTTTTTAGTATTGGCATGCCTCGTCACTCCTAGAGACGGCCGATTCTCTCCAGTGGGCAGAGTTAGAGTGTGGGAGTCTGTAGCAAAGCAGCACGGTGTCACAGGTGTCAATACATCTGCTCCTTATTGACAATAAGACTGCTCTGCACCCCCGAAATGAAATGGAAGATGACAGGACCCTGACTTTGATGCTGACCTTACATCTCATCCTGGAAATGCAATATGTAATTGTGGGCTCTCGTGGGATACACTTTTTTTTTTTTGTAAAGAAATAAAAATAGGTAGTCATGGGGGAACAACATTTTTTAAGGGAGGGTTATGAAAATTTAGTGCTGTAGTGTCACCATAGTAGTTAGCTCCATATATTTAAAAAAAGACAACCAACAAGCAGCATTAGGTGATTCATGTGCTTGTAGGTCTTTCCAGTGACATCTTGTGCTATTATTTCTTCTCCAATGCTCCAAGCAGTACGGTCTTTCAAAAGAAGGCAGGAGTCAGAAGTGCTTTAGCTTGTTAAAGCTGACCATAAACAGCTCATTGTTTTAAGAGGGCCAGGCTCGGTCATTTGATACCAGCACTATACTGGCTTCTCGCCCCTTAGCTATTCTGTTATTTCACTCTAGTAGTACACATGGGGTTCCACAGATGAAATATTGCTGGTGTAAGGCAAGCACATGCTGCTTGGGAAGGATTTGTATAGAAACTTTTTTTTTTTTTTACACCAGGGGAAATGTCAAGAGTTCATACTGAAAACTCACGGTGGATATTAATGTTGCAGTGCATCAAAGAGGCATTATTTTTGCTTTTATTACTACTAGAATCTCAGCTCTGTCAATACCTCTGTACAGCACATTTCTTTCAGATGTGATTCTGGTAAACAGCTGAAGTTTAAAGCAACTT
>VUQR01000486.1:1929-17786 GCA_015108515.1 Hemichromis elongatus | reverse complement strand
TGCAAATTTGCATTATATTATTTATTTTCGTTTTTCCTGCAGAATACAAAAATTGGTATATCTCAAAAATAAAACTATGAAGACACTCAAATAAAATTCTGTGGTTGGAAACTATTTTGCAACTTTTTTCTATTTACAGTTTTGAGGGCTAAACCTCTCAAATTTCTTTAACTAGAAAAATATGTAAAAAAACAAAAACAAAACAAAAACAATTTTCAATTTTTTTGTAGTTTATTGCACTTTCTTGCTGTTTAGGTAGTTACTATGGACTGAATGATTACATATTATTAAAAGGTTGTTCTAACGGTTGTATTGATGTATAACAACTTGAAATGCTCCCAAAAATGGCACTACTGTCAAGGCTCTGTGTGTGCGGGCAGGTGGAGGTAAGGATCCAAAGGCAGAAAGTAAGTGCAAAAACCTCAGCTTTATTACTGGCCACAAAAAGCAAAGCAAAGCAAATCCATGAAAACACGAACAGAAACACACAGGCATGATATGAGGGTACAATGCGACAGAGAGCACAGGAGAACACAGGGCTTAAATACACGGAAGTAATCAGGGAATGGAAAACAGGAGGGAGACACAGCTGGGAGAAATTGGGGCTAACGAGAGAGGGAGCAAGGCTAGACACACTGACATCAGACTGAGACTTTCAAAATAAAACAGGAACCATACACCAAGACGAAGACTAGAAAACAGGACTTTACACAGAGGAGACACACGGGCAGAGACAACTACACACCAAACTAAACCTATAGTAAACATGACGGCACGAGACACACAACCCCAAAACAAGAATAAACTGGAACCTAAATTTATCATAAATAATCACAACAGGATAAGAAAGAATCAGACGTAAATCATATTACATAATCTAGAAAAACACAAAAATACAAGAAACAGAAAAAGCTGGGTCAAAATGACCCAGAACCGTGACCATAACATTTGCGTGTGTCAATTACAAAATTCAGCCAGTTTTAAATAAGACTAACTCACAGTCAGAACAGAAAGGATATGGTGGTGCACACACTTTAAACAGTGAAGTAACTGTTTAACTGAGATGCAAGTTTGTCATTTACATTACTATCTAACCAAATGTGGGCAGAGATATAACCTGATGCTCCTCTTTCAGCTGCATCCACAGCGAACTTCATTTGGGCTGCACTTCACAGAGCGTGAACGCTATGTTGAAACTCAATGGATTTTGGCTTATTGTTCAGCTGTCTCTGGCAGCAGGGATAAACACTGGTAAGATGATTATATTTTATTAATGTAAACTTGTTCTGGATGTCTTTTTTTAAAAAAGCAAACAAACATTCCTTTCATCATAGAATCGTTAAAGAGGAAATATATATGAATGACATTATACCTTAAAGTCTCTCACTACAATTACAGGACTCTGCACACTGTCACTTCAACAAATGCCACTTAAATGCTCATTGTACAACTTTTTTACAACCTGTAAATACTCCTGCACAAACTTGTAAATACCAACTTGTCTTATATTCTCTAATATTTATTTTTTTTCTCTATTTCTCCTTTTCATTATCATTATTATTATTACTACTACTAATTTCTGTTCATTTCTTCTTAATATAACTGCACACTCTCTATATGTTCATGTAAAGCTGAGGAGCACGAGCCAAAAAAATGTCATTATGGATAAATGTGGCTACACTGTTTGCCTGTACATGACAATAAAGCTTGAAACCATTCCTCAGTAATAGGATAGTTTGAGCACACTGGGAGAAGCATGTCCCAAACTCAGGCCAGGCTAGCTTGTCCCTGTTTCTGGTCCTTTGTTTGTTTAGTGGGTGACTGGTATTAGGATCTGTATGTAGATGGTCCCCCAAGTCCCTCATCTAAACTAGTCTTTGCAGTGGGGACAGTTAGTGCTGACCAGTGACTGTAGAAAACACTACAGTCATTTGTTGCTCACCTTGGTCGTACTCCGACATGTTGTTGTTGCAGCCCCTGGATCTGTTTTTCCCTGCCTTTTATTTTGATGTGTGGGGAACTGGGCAGCTGGCTCTCCTTCCACGGGTAGATCTGAAAGAAAGGAGGTGTATTATCACCAGATACCTTAAAAGAGCACAATAGTCCATTCAGACATTAGATTTATTGTTTGATTTTCTGTCATTGCAGATTGGAATGTGCAAAGGAAACAATTCCCCTTTAATCCAGGAAACTGGTAAGCCACCACATGATGTAACAGACTGATGTTTGTAACTCTAGATTAAGCCTGGCAGGGAATAAACACTGCATATTTGTAGGTTTATTGTTACTTAGAAAAGATGTAAACAGGAGTGCTACATTTCTAAAAACCTACATTAGGTACATCAGAGACATATTCTAAAATGTACATTGGTCTACTGAAAAAACATGCCGAATATCTAAAATAATATGGACCAGTAAACGTGTTCAGAACAAAAGCATGCCATACAATTTTCAGCTTGCAGAGAGCTGAATTATCATCCTGAAAATCAAAGTGAAAACATAATGTGGCAGGATAGTGTATTTTTGCCAACATTTCAGTGCAGCTACTAGAAATGGTCTCAGCAGTTTTTATGGCCCCTACATGCTTGTATGCATACTTGACAATGTTAGGCAATGCTCCTAATGAGACAACGGATCGTGTCCTGGTGGATCTCCTTCCAGATGTGGACCAGGGTATTAGTGAACTATTGGACAGTCTGAACCTGGTAGTGATGGATCTTAAGATACAGTAATGTTGTAGAGGTGTTCTGTTGGATTTATGTCTGTGTAAGGGAAAGTCAGTCATATCAATTTCTTCATCCTTCAATGACCTGCTGAGAGGAGGGAGAAATACTTGAGCATTGTTGTGCACCTGGAGGAACCAAGACCCACTGAACTAGCATAAGGTCTGATGATGGGTCGATGGATTTCATCCCAGTACCAAATTGTAGTCAGGTGCTGTTGCCTTGCCTGTAGAGGTATGTGCCCCCCAGGGTCCAAGAGAGGATGTCAGGACCTCAAGCCAGCCAGGCCATACAATCCGTTTCTGATTGTTTCGTCAGAGACATTTGCATGAGTGGCATGGTGGAGATCATTTGGTTGGGCTCTGTTTCTCCTTTAACAATTGAGCAGATACCCATCCTGTTGATAGGTCAAGGACCTTCTCCGGCCCTATCTAGCTCTCCTAGAGGAACTGCCTGTGTGTCCTGGAATCTCCTCCATGCTTTTGAGACTCTGCTGAAAGACACAGCAACTCTTTTGGCAATGGCATGTATTAATATACTGTCTTAAACAAGCTGGACTGTCTGTGCAACCTCTGTAGGGTCAAGGTATCGCTTCATTCAACTGTTAGGACCCTAGTCAAATATAAAACAGGTGAAAAATGGTCAGAAAGGATGAGGAGAGCAAATAAGTGGCCTCTAGCTGTTTAGGGGATTGCCTTATTGTTGCCACACTCGTGCACTTGTTGATAATTTCAATAACACCAAAGCAGATAAAAGTGACCATCAACCCCCTCTGCTACTTAATGGGCCAGATCAATGTTCCAGATGTTTTACTGTATTGATGCTGTACTCCTTTACTTTTTGAGTGGTGCATTTATGTTTACCAGCTTAAAATCGTAAAGATAAACTTGTATTTCTAAGATCTAATGAAGGTTTCAAAGTACCACTAACATGGCTGTTGACTGATGTAAGCAATACTTAAAAATAGTAATGTTATTGATTTAAATGCGTGTTGGGCAGTGGCAAAGGGCAGAGGCCCTGGGAGACTATTAAGGTGATTGGAAACGAAATGTGACCTCTCTGGTAGTGAAGGAGCCTGAGCTAGTGCGTGAGGTCAGAGACATCAGCTAGATGTAGTCTGACTCACTTCGATGCACGCCTTGGGCTCTGGGACCAGTCTCTTGGAGAGAAGCTGGACTTTGTTCCAGTCCAGTGTTGCTCTCAGTGAGAAGCAACACAATGGGGTGGATATTTTTGTAACCCCTTGGCTTGCTGCCTATATGTTAGAGTTTTTGCTGGTGGACGAGAGGGTTGTTTTCCTGTGCCTTTGGGCCAGAGCATGGGTCTGACTGTCATTTGCGCTTATGTACTGAACGATAGTTCAGCCTGTTGCTGGGAGGGGTTCTTGAGGGTGCTGCATTGGGTGACTCCATTGTTCTACTGCGAGATTTCACTGCTCATAGCCACATGTAAGTGTTTTTGATCTCTGCAATATGGCACCAGATCATGGATGGATGCATTTCTAATAATTCTAATAATAAAAACAATAATAATGCAGACAAATTGGAAAGACCATCATGGGACTTCTAATCAAAACGGTCATGTAGGTTGTGATTGTATATCAGCAGTGTTTATTTGCTTGTTTTTTGTGCTTGTTTTTTCTTATGTGATAGATGAAATAATTTCAGTTTATTTAAACAAGCACAAAAAGTTATACATTCTGCTATAATGACAATTTGAGGCATAATTCATGTTTAACAAAAATCATGTAATCCTCAGGGAAAATGGCACAAAATACAGCCATCAAACGATAGTAATCATGGAAAAGGAACCTGCAGTGATTGAGTCAGCCACGTACCTGTTCCAGAAGAATCCCAGTTCATCAAATCTGCTAATGTACCATAAGAGGGCACTGTACACTCTGCAAGGAAGACATTTACTTTCGGCTAGAAATCATGACATTGTGCTGGTGGGCCATGGTAGTCAAAGCCCTGCTGGAGCTCAGTTGGCTGGTTATGGCCCAAAGGAACTTGCCAGATTTGTTTTCACCTTAAAAACTAAAAGAAACATTGGTCGTCTTGGCACCATCAGCCTCATCAGCTGCAATGTTGGAAATGACCAACACTTCATGTTGCAGTTCCTACAAAGTCTCCGGTCTTTTAGTGTGCAAACAAAGCTGTACCTATACAACACGTTCCTGTCAGTTAATTCTGATGGTGACATACTGACGACAACTAACAGTGTCTGGAGGTCCCATGAGCACTACAGCACAGTCATAGCTGAACTAAACCAAAGAGGTGATCTGGTGATTAAAAGGGAACTTGGCTGTCCAGGACCAGTATTTCACAATTATAAAGGAAATATTTTGTATCTGCAAACACTTGACTGGCCAAGCCACCCTCGAATGTTTGTCCCAATGGAATTACGCAAAAAGTATCACTTCATCGACTGCCTGGAGGGGCTGACTTGGAGCTTGTTTTTTGAGGAAAACGAAAGAAGGCGTGCTCCTGATTACACCACAGATGATTTGAGACACCTAAAAGCAATTTGGTTAGAAAAGCCAGAAGCAGACAACATTATCCTAAAGCAGATCATAAACATTCAACATCTGCTAGTGGAGATACGGTACAATGCCAGAGAGGAAATTGCATCGGACCTTTACTACGTTCTCAATGAATGCATTTACAAAGTGAACGGGAAAAATCTTAACGTAACTCTGGCGGGAAAATTCATGAATGCTGACAATCAAGTGGAAATTCAAAATTTTCTTCAGAACTTTAAGGACCAGCAGAAGGAGTCCTCCCTGGAGAAACTGAGAGAGGGTCTCAAACCATCAAAATTTAATGACTTCTGTCGCCAAACCTTCCAGTTTCAGCAGTGTAATTACAACTGTGAGAGATGGGGTCATTATTTCATGGCAGCTGTGTTTTCAGCATCAGTGCGTAACTTCAGAACCTTCTCACTCTTCCTTATGACTGTCATTGGTTGTGAAGTAGGCCATACACGAGGAAGTGATAGTCCCTTGTGCTCAGCATTTGTGAGGGACGACCACCCCATGGTAACTGATCAACCCTGGCCTGAACATCTCAAACGAGGATTCTACGGCTGTGCTGTTGACAACTATGAAATGGCACCGCAGAACATGCAGATCTGGTTAGATCAAGTTGTTGCAAAGGAAAATGCACTGTACATTAAATCAAAGCAGATTATGAGTGCTATTAACCATGATGAGCAAACAGAGATAGATATCTTTGGGAGGGTTAAAGTCATGAATAAGTATGCGTTTTCATCTTATCTTGAATTCTTCCGAGGTACGCCCGAGGGGAAAAAACTCAAACGAGGATGTACACCCTCTCTGCATGGGGCTATGAATCCATAACGCTGGTGTCACAGTTAATATGTCCACTTCATGGTTTTCATTGTACAGTGACAATATTTTTCTGTACTGAAAATACTTTACTCTGGATGACATTACAACATAAAACTGAAAAGTGCTTCACAGTCTTCTACCGTTTCACTTTTGTATTTTAGCAGCTAGAAGCATAAACGGAAAATGTTGCTGCATTACAATTAAAGCATTAAAACAGTACTTCAGAGGGTTTTGTGATGTCTTCTTATGTAAAAAATATATAAAAAAATAAAATATATATTTTATAAATATAAAATCTATAAAATATCTGGAAAGGTTATTCTAAAATGAAAACTGTAACTGCATTACATAACACCAGTTATCATATAAACAAGTTAAATTATGTGAGAGTTTCTTTAAAATCAACAAAGCAACGCCGTAACAACAGGAGGTACTGGGAAAGTTGTTACATGTTTATTCAAATGGTCATTACATTTCTTATTGTGTCAAAGGTCAGACTATTACAAAATATAAATACACAGAAATCAGAATCAGAGGCAAAGCATTTTGAAATTTGAGATTTCAAATATAATTCAAATATATTATTAGAAATAATACAAAACCACATACGTTTTGTTACTGAGAAACAGATTACTCTCAGCAAGCCAGGTGATAAATTCTACTTCAACATTCCAGTGTTTTGATAGTGAAGAAAAATATCCAATGACCTGGTGTTTATTCTCTATTAAAGTTGACTACATACCTGGAGTGTATACCTGGCCTATATGTGGTCATTATTATTAGGCAAGGGAAGGTGAGGCTGTTTTTTGTTCCCTTTTCTAAAATAGTACATTTTGTTTTACCTCCTTTTTATATTTCATTGACCTAACTATTTTAAAATGTTGACCTCTGACCTATTAAAAAATGCATATCAAGTTAAAAGTAGCACACCAGCAGACCACTGATCTCCCCATTAATATAGTAATTTGGACCAATTTTAAAAAGCACCCAACAAATCGAAATCATGACAAACTGGAGCAACATAAATGGGACAGAAGGTATTCAAAAACCCAAAGAAGTAAATATGATGCATCTAGAAGCAACACAGAGAGGGAAGAAGAGCCAGACACCAGTGACGCTGTGGTGTCTATAACATAAGGTTTAGGCTTTTTTAACATGTGCAGCACAATAAATGAAAAAAAAAAATACAAAGGAGGACAAACTGAGTATTTTATTCAAATTTAGTTTAAATTTTGCTTTGAACTTAAACAAGTAATGTGAATTCAAAGGTAAACTAGTCTAGTTAAAGCTGATTGTGTATCTTTGTATTTTGTTTGACATTTTTTATGAGCGCGATGTGTTTGTGTTACTCTGCTGAGGTTAAATTTCCAAATACGTGTTGGGCTGAGAGGTTTCTCTTCACAGGAGAATACAGCTGCATGATGAGCCCTTCTGACCACTAATGGCGCCAAACTGCGAGGTGGCTAGTGACTGGATTAAATTCCAGAAATGCTTGAAAGAGATGCCCTCGCCATCGCCTACACCCATCTTCCGCAGGATGTCACCAAATCCCTGGTCGGTGCCGACCCCCTGTGGGAACACGACAAAACAACTCACCGTTAAAGCGGAAATGTTAACACCTAAACCAGACTCACAAGAAAATATCCCTCGGGTTAATCACAAACTGTTAAGTTTAACATTTTAGTCAAAGGTTACTGATCACAGTTTGGAGTATCTTTATCACTAAAAACAAATCTGATCAGACAAAACAAACAAAAAACAGGAAGCAGTCAAATGACAGAATTAAGTGCAACTTAAGACATTCTGACGAGACTTGCTCAGGACACTGAACACCAAAATGGTTCTAACACATCCACCAGTGTATTTGTGCACATGAGTGCATGCAGTGTAAGAATGTGGCCACGTGAATGTGTCTTATAGTGTAAAGAGCTCCGAGCGCTAGGTAAGCCAGCTCATTTACCGTGGGTTAACGTATTTAACACCCACACCGCGAGGTGGTGCTTTTATCCAGCACATGGTTGTAGATCTGGAGAAGCCAGACGGATCCACCTTTGGTTTTAGACCTGCTGTAGCTCTTTGTATCAGCGAGGTGCTAGAAACCATCCCCAAAGATTTTAGTCTGCATTAACATGAAAGCACCGGGTGGTCGCTGCAGATTTTTCAGATGCATATCTAATATGCAAATCTTTTGTTCCACTACATTCCAAACTATTGTCTTGAGATGTGGTGACTGTGGAGCCCATTCAGTAGACGGGTGTAATGTGGCCATAAAGGGGTTTACATGGTCAGTGGTATATAAACTGTGGTCAACTGATGCTAAGGGGCCAAAGCGGGTTCCAAACTACTACATGCATTGAAAGCAGGATGGACCGGCAGAAATCAAGACTCAAAAGGTCAGACAGCAGTTTTCAAATGTTGTCCAATTTGTTGGGGTGGCTATAGCTCAGGACACAGAGCAGGTCATCTACTGATTGGAAGCTTGGTGGTTTGATCACTGGCTGCTCTTCTTTGGATGCCAAAGTATTCTTGGACAAGATGTGCGTGATAGTTAAAGAGAAAAAGACTGAAAAGGTGCTTGAGTGAATGAGGTAGGTTGTGCTATATAAGAATCAGTTTTGATGACCAGTTTTGATGAGGCTGTGTGAATTGTGGCCTCAAGTTCCTGCTCTTATCTGACAGGACTGAACCCCGGTGCGGTCTTGTATTCATAGATGCTCTTCTGCATTCTTTGGTTATCAAAATATCTGTTACCTTCTATCAGATTGAAGCAATCTGGCCTTTTTTCCCATCGACCTCTGGCATCAATAAGGCATTTGGGGCCAGCAAACTGACAATTACTGAATATTTTCTCCTTTTCTGACCATTTTCTGTAAACTCTACAGCTGTGCATGTGAGAAAATCTCATTAGATCAACTAGTCATCTGGCACCAACAATCACACATTCACGGTCACTTAAATGGTCTTTCTTCCTCATTCTAATGCTTAGTTTGAACTTCAGCAGACACTCTTGACAATGTCTACAGCCTAAATGCATTGTTACCACCATGTGTGACGGCTGGTTAGAATGCCTTAACAAGCACGAAAAGGTGTACCTAATATAATGGCTGGGGAGAGTATACAGTGCTTTTCAAGTCTTACTGACCACTCAAAGCTCTTTAGATTACTATTAATGGTTAAATACTAGAAGTCTGCCTTTTTCGTTGCCTCGTGCTTTCTGGCAGTTAGTCTGCTAGCACAGCTGAACTAAGCTGCCAACAACTTTCACAGACTTATTACTACCATACAGAGTTATTACTACCATACAGAGTTATTACTACCATACAGAGTTATTACTACCATACAGAGTTATTACTACCATACAGAGTTATTACTACCATACAGAGTTATTACCATGAATAGAAACGATTTATATTATTGAAGGAGGTTAATGAAAAAACATAAAGACCATGTTCCAGTTACAGTATATTACAGCAATGTTCAAATGAGGGGAGCTGATGAGCTCAGGATGCAGGAGACACTGATGTGCAGTTTTAATCTGCCTGTCTGCCAACCTCACCATGTCAGAATTTACTTGTAGGTCTTACAAGGTCTAAGCAAGTACGGAACGTTTACAGAACAGCAGTCATGTTTGTATTCAGAGGTTAAGCTGAGACTTTAAGATGCCGTTAAATTAATGGAGAGGAGTGCATGTCTTTAAGGGGATTAACATTTTTCAGTGTGTTTTTTGCCCGTGTGTGGATTAGGCTTGTGTAGCTCTGTTGTGAGCATGTTCCCCTCAGTCTTTGTGCAAGCTGAATATGGTTAGGTGTGCTGCCACACCCATTTGCTACAGATAACTTCAAGCCCAGTCAGAGAGAAGCACAAGGAGACAGACTATGGACTTACCTTCATCAGATTGGGCATCTGGGAGGACAAAAGATTTTTGAATTCATCACTTTTCAGCGTTGGAGACTTGTCGGCTGAAGCAGAGTGGAACTGGCTGACCAGTGTATCAATGGCACTCTCCAGGTCAGAATACTGGGCAGGAATTGAGAACAACAAAAGAGAAAGCAAGGTAATTTTAAAAGAAAACCTTTTTCTTAACAAGCTTATTGACCCTAAAACACAACAAACAAAAAACACTTCCAGATCTTGCTTTCTATGGCACATTCTGAACCCTTCGACTGTTTTATCGACCTCGTTCATGGAATCATCAGTTAACCGAACTGGGAAGGACCCAGAGGAAAATTCCCAGTCAGGGTTCAGACCAGGTGCCTTCTTGCTGCGAGGAAACTGTATTAACCAACGTCGCTGTCCAACATGCATTATAGATCTATACCTAACCTGTAAACACGACACGTCGTTACCTTATAAAGATGTTACAATGAGCATGTTGAGAAACTCATCCAATAATTATTCATGGCCATCAGAACAGGTTCCAGTGCTCCTGCTGTTTCTCAATGCATGCGAGGCAGCAGCTTTGTCAGAACCACACCCTTTCTGACTAACGTACCACAAGCTGCAGCAAGCCTTCATCACCGTGGTTAAGAGCATTTCAAGAAACGTAGCAATAACCGGACTGCGGAGATCTATTTATTTCACTGTGTTTTTTTTTTACCTTTATTGAAAGTCTATTAGTGATTTATCTTAGTTAATGGTAGTGCTCATTAACATATCAAATCCAGCTTGTTGTAAAGCTTGATGTAAACTCGACACAGTGAAGATTCAAAAATGAGGTGAGACAAAGTCTGGGGTCACTTTGAGGCTCTGTAATGTTCGATGCTGATCGGTTATAGAGCACTGGGTTTTCTTTAGGACATTCCTTGCCTTGACTGTTTTGTCTCATTTACTAAACGGTTCAAGATGTAACCATGAAGTAAAGCTGGATACAGGTTGTTCCTGTGAGCACTAGGGACAGGAGAAGGAAATATACTGAAACAGCAAAATGAGAGTCCATGAAACGCTGCACTGCAGAATCTTGCAACACACAGACACACAAAGGCGGATCACTGAGCTCATGCAGGTAAAACTGCTGTGTTAATATGGCAAGAGCTGCACAAACGTGTGTGTGCAGATTGGTGCCAAATGAAAGGAGTTAGTGAGCACTTCAGCTGTCACGTGGAACATAACTCTTCCAGGCAACATTCACCCATTTGGTGTCTCCACAGTGGCGAAGAGTCCAAGCTCTTCAGCAGATATTAAACTGGTTTGATTTCTGTCACATGCTGTGGCTGTAAAGGCTCACTGTCACCCCGCAAGAGACAACACCCATCACGATACATTTCCCAAAGGATCAAGGTGATTACTCAACTTTGCACTCATTTACAGAAACTCCGTGTAAGTGGACCCGAAACACCCTCGTTATAACACTGACACGTCGGATCGCTTGTTTAAATACTCGAACTCAAAGTACCAAAAAATCCAAAAAGTCGCAACAGTACACGCGTGTACTGTTGCGACTTTGACTTGGCGGTGGAGGAGTGGCAGGACCGTGCGCTAAGCACTTCTGCTCGGGGAGGGGCCGCTGGCCGCATTCCTCTCAAAGTTTCTCCCTGAAAAAGTTCCAGAATAAACCATAGCTGATGTTTGCTTGTGTCACTTCTAAATTATAAGTCCTTACATCCTGCCTACCCAAAGCCAGTCCCTCCGCTGAGAATCTGACGCCTTGTGTGACACGTCGCTTCTCCGTGAAGCGCACAGAGGCCATTTTTAAAAAAAAAGTCCACATATTTATTTCGCACCAAACGTTTTCTCCCGGTTAAAGAGCCATTAGTGTAAACGTCTGCTGCCAAGAGGTCCAACTTTACTTATCGGCATTAAAAAAAAGTTGTCTTTACTTACCTGAGGCATGTTGACTGCGGTCACTCGTCTTCCTGTGTTTCTCGCTGCTGGTGAGGTTGAGTGAAGCGCTGCATCTGTCACCAGCTGGCAGCATTCCTAGATCCTCCCTCCGACACAAAGAAAAGCCAGGAAGGAGCTGTGCTCTTAGATAATGCCCACGCAATGCCGTGAATTTACCACAGTTATACAAGACAGTCACATATGTACATCTCAGGCTGTGTTCTCAACAAGTGACTCGTGAGTGTGTCATTGCACAGCGCACAGGATGCGCCATATTCAGCATTCAACAAGCAGCTTGTTCCACATCTGGAAACTTTTAGCAAAGCTGGAAACTGCTGTTCTCTACAACAACTGCGTCACATGACTTTACGCTGTACTGTCAGATTACAGGGAACGTCTCTAAAATGATGTCCTCTGATTAAAAAGAAAGAAAACTAAAAGAGTAAAGACGGAGACAGCCGGTATGAGCGCATTCCTATTATCTGGTCTGTGTGGTGGCGCGGAGGGGGTGGGGGAATATTTGAATTTAAAAAATACAGACAGATTTTTCTTAAAGTACAATATCCAGTCTGGGAAAGCTATGTTCTGGATCATGTGCCCTGTGTGAAGACTAGGGCAGCATATTTTTCCCTCGTTCTCATCTATGCGCTGGTACTCGTCAGGGAAAGGGTTAATGCCACACCCAATCCCAGAAGCTACAATGAGCCGTTTCAGCAGGATACCGTCAATCATTCTCAGTATTGTTGCTCCTCCCACAACACACACATGTCACAAGAATCTCCAACCTTCAGAGTACTTTGAACGCAACTTTATTTCTTTGAAATACAAACATTCAGAGAAATTTACGAACAAAAACTGGCATGTTCAAACTCGGAGTGGCATCAGGCCGTAGCTCTGTAGGGCCAAGTGGTCAGTGACAACTGAGTTCTGGGCCAGATTCATTTTGGGGCCCTTAAAACTATGTGTATGAATACATTTCCCAGAATGCCCCTCCACTATCAAAACCTTTCAGAGATGGTCCCTGTTTTAGGCTGTGGAGTGAAAAAATGACTGAATAAATATTTGTAGAGCTAAAATTAAATTCAGAGGTAAAATGCACTGTGCTTAAAAAGTTTAGATGACCACATATTAGCATAAACAACTCTTGTATTTTGTACACTTTACCTCATTGTTGGTAATACTAGCATCCAGAGTAATGTAGAGAAAGGGGCCTTTGGGTGGTCTCCTACTTTCAGGACCTCGGGGGAATCGGTTGGACGTTACCTGACATTGGGGACATAAAATCAGCGGGCAGGGTGCCTTGCACTGAAACATGAATATCTCTCACCCTGTGCAGTACTGTAGTACTTTTGTGCAAACATTTTCCAAAGTTCATGTCATGTTATATTATTAGGTGTGTTTGTGTTACCAAAACCAGATGAATGTACTCACTGTGTACTGTACACTCTGTACCACTAATTGAATTGGATATCTTTATTGTCATCGTCACTTGTTCAACAACATTAAAAAGTTGTCTTTGATTGGTGCTAATAAAAATAAAACATTTATATTCATCCTGACACATATGCCTTAATTAGTTGCTAGTTATTCCACAGCATGGTACAGGGTACGATTGTTAATGCTGATGTTCAGGTACGATATTGCTGTTGGCTAGAAGTTGTGTTTAAGTCTCTTTGTTCTTGCTTTGATTGTCCTATACTGTCTGTGAGGGCAGCAGTTTCAAGTGAGAAGGGTCTTTAATGATGCTCTGAATTTTTTTCAAGCAACAGCTTTCATGTAAATCCATCAGCGTAGGGAGGGGGCAGCCGGAGATCTTTAATAACCCCTTGGAGTGCTTTCCTCTGAGCCGCCATACAGCTAGTGTACCAAATGCATATGCCATAAGTCAGTATACTTTCAATGGTAGCTCTATAGAAGGACTCCATCGGTCCCTGTGTGATATTATTCCTCCTGGGAATTCTCAGGAAGTCCAGTCTCTTTTGGCCTTCATCAATAGCTCAGAGGTATTTATACTCCAGGACAAGTTCTCCTCCATGTGGACTCCCAGAAAACAAAAGTCTGCCAGCCTCTCCGCTCAGTCTGCCTTTACAGTTAGGGGTGAAAACTGTCTTTTTCTTCCTAAAGTCTATTATGAGTTCTTTGCTTTTTGAAATATGGAGAATAAGATTGTTGGTTTTGCACCAAGACACCAGTTGCTCCACCTCCTTCCTGAGATGAGTCCCACCACTGTGGTGTCATCAGCATATTTCACAAAACTGTTGCTTGGATGGAGAGGCCTGCAATCATGTGTATAAGGGGAGTAGAGGAGTGGACTGAGCACACAGCCCTGGGGCACAGCAGCGCTGGGACTCAGGGCAGAGGTATGTGATGACCGACTTTCACTCTATGATTACGTCCCCAAAGAAAGTTGTGGATCCATAAGCAGACGCCATATGGAAGTGCTAGATCCTGTAATGTGGTCACCAGTCTTTGTGGGAGGATAGTACTGAAAGCGGAGCAACAATCCACAAAAAGCAGTGGCACATAGTTCCCACGTCCCTCCTGGTGTGTTATAGTGTTGGGGAGTGCCGTGGCTACAGCGTCTTCATAGAGCTGCCGTAACGTGTTCACGGACCAGCTTCTCAAAGCACTTCATGACCGCTGAGGAGAGTGCCACTGGTCTAACTCCTGCTTTGCACGACAAAGTAAGAAGGAAGTTCGGTTTGAGATCCGAGCACTCCTCGCTGCTCTGGGGTTTTTTCTTCCCACTGTCACCAAGTGCTCACTCAAAGGGGTCGTGTGATTGTTGGGCTTTCTCTCTGACACTGTAGGGTGTTTACCTCACAATCTAAAGTGCCGTGAAACAACTGTTGTTGTGATTTGGTGCCTTATCAGTTGTTGTTGTTTTTTATTGATTTGCTGATGTAACAGGTCTGGCAGTGAATCTGAAGCCAGCATTCCATAAATTTGGTGGGCACGGTTAACTCAAGATTTAACAAGGCGGTGACCTTTTTTATTCACAGGGCCAGGTATGTGTGGATCGCTTTTTTAATAAAGAAAAACATTATTTATTATATTAATACTAAATACTGAGTAAATACAAAATGTAATTTTATATTTAAATATTAAAATGTGTTTGATGATCAGAACTATTGAAGTCAAATATGCAAAAACTCAGAAATAAAATACTTTTTTCACACCACTGTATGATCACAGGTCCATCAGTAAAGTCTGGCTCACTAGTTTCTTCATATTTCACCTCCAGGGCCTGGTTGGTCAGTTTCTTCCCCCTCCATGTAATCCAGCTCACCTTTGTCCTGGTTGTTTTGTAGACAGTTGGATAAGATAAATCTGATCCAAGTACAGATTTTAAGGATGATCAAATCTGGGCTACCAGTATGTAAATGAATCATATTATTAAAATATTAATATTAAATATATTAATATTTCATTAGCAACAGAATCATTATTATTTTATCCAAAACCATGTTTACCTCATGTACTTTTTATCACACAGATGCACTGTACTGGATGAACTCACGACTGTACTACAGTAAAAGCCAGAAAAACTGAATATGTGGGCCACAGCTGTCGATGTTACAGGAGCGAGCAAAGAAGGTTGGACTGAAAAGTTCAAAGTTCAAAACATGAAAGTTTCTCCGTTTTTCTGCACCGTTTGTCACCTTGACTCCACTGGGCTCAGCGGATGGCAGCAAGTTTTAAGACCGTGTGTATGTATTCAAGGTAACTGATCACGTAACCAATCACATCAATACTGGGTCAACGACTCTCTTAAGGGGCCACTTCCTGTAGGGCAGCGGTCCCCAAACTTTTTTGCGCCACGGACCGGTTTATGTCCGACAATATTTTCACAGACCGGCCTTTAAGGTGTCACGGATAAATACAACAAAATCAAACCAGTACTGGTACCAAAAAAAGAAAATGTATTCATAACACACGGGAAAAGACCCAGGGAAACTGAGTTA
>VUQR01000485.1:50949-62194 GCA_015108515.1 Hemichromis elongatus | reverse complement strand
GAATGTTTATGGATAAAGTTTATATTATAGAAGCCTTTAAGTTCGTAGCCTCTGTAGCAGTTTCCTGTTAAAATGTCTACCTAATTCTCCATAGGAAACCCACCAGACGCTGGCTGACAAGAAGCAGCTCCATGTCGTAGAGTTTCAGTCGCAGCGTGGCCTTCTGCCTGTGGTGGTGGCGAGTCCTAAAGACGGCGCACGACCTAACCCAGAGTCAGAGGATGAGATTCCCAACACCCGGCTGCACTGGGATGACGTACGAGCCGCGCAGGGGTTGAAGCGCTCGATCTGGGCAGGTGTCAAACGCACCATCTGGTAATAGGTGGGAGGGCGGATGCTTGGACGAGACCAAAGGAGACATGAGTGCACTGAAGGATTGTCTGACCTCTTTTTTTTTTTTTTCTAGAAACAGTACGTGTGGAATAAAGACTTGTTTGCTAGCATTTTGGTTTTTGTTAACATCTTCACATGTGATGGATTCTGTTTGGAAGAGTTTTATCATTTTCTCAACTGAGGACTAAAGCTCATTGCTTTTCAGTCTAATACCAACTTCATTGTCCATATCAAACCCATGATGTTAATGCAAAATACTGACACTCAGTGTTGCAACAGAAAAATATTTTAAGTTCTGACTCTTTTTGAGAATTAATTTTGAACTGTTGCAAATTACAACATGTGCTAATAATAAAGTGTTAATCTATTAAAGTAACTGGCGTTTTTTTGTCCTTTTTGCCTTGGATATATTTAGTAATGCATGAAACACCTGGTTAGTGGTGGCTGATGATAACTCTCTTTAAGTTTTACTGAAACTGTAGAGCAAAGAAATTGAAAAGTGTTGAACAAAGGTTATGTATTTGTGTCACTTTTAATGTTCATTGGGTGACAATGAACATTAATGTATATATTTTAAATAAAAAGTAATGATAACAGTAGTAATATTGTAGATTTCTTGTCATATTTTGTGCATCATCACCACAAAACCTACAATCTAGGTGCCACCCTGTAGTCATAGTAGCAGCTTGTCATTTATAACAAAGCCACTCCCTAAAGCATACCTGTGTCTTTCTTTTTCTTCAAATGTGGTCAATGATTTGCAAAGTAAAAAATGGTCATATACGTGGAACTACAGATATAGATAATGATAGCTCGGTGATATAAACCTGTTTGAACTAGGGTTGGACTGAACAAAATACTTCCAGAAATCCTGACTCATTTTGCAAACAGAGGAGTCGCCTTCTGCCTGCTAGAAGATAATTTACCATCTCAGTAGTGTGTCTTTAAAATGGGTGATGCCTAAATGCAAGTTTATTCTTTTATGAAGCTGGACGTTAAATGGTGTGCCAAAGTGATTTAAAGACCATCAAACGAAGATGCTCCAGGTGAGGCTTGAACTCACAACCTCGGCATTGCTCTACAGCGTACTGTCTTATAAGTACCGCGCGCTGACCGATTGCGCCACTGGAGCTTACGAACAAAGCCTGATAGTCATGTCAACACATTCTTACCAGAGGATTCAATGCTGACTATTAGAGACAATCATCAACAACAACAACAAATCCCCATGCACGCGGACCCATCCTTGTCACATCTGGGGTTTTTGTTCATGTTTTTTGTTGTTTTTGGTGATGTTCCTGGCTTCCCTCATTAAACCCTAAACCTAAAACAGTTATAAACATTAGAAAAGCCAATACAACATACTCTCACTTGTCATTTGAGAGATTTTTTTAGAACCAAAATGGCCAAAGATTAAAGAAGCGCTGTCTCAGTAGTGCAGCTTTTACACTGGGGATGCCTAAATGCAAGTTTAATCTCTTAAACCCTCAGCCTTGAAAGGTCTCTGCCCTGGAGTTTCAAGAAGAAATGAGGACACGTGCTCCAGGTGAGGCTTGAACTCACAACCTCGGCATTGCTCTACAGCGTACTGTCTTATAAGTACCGCGCGCTGACCGATTGCGCCACTGGAGCTTGTGAACAAAGTCATAGTCATGTCAACACATTCTTACCAGAGGATTCAATGCTGACTATTAGAGACAATCACCACTACCAACAACAACAACAACAAAAAATCCCCATGCACGCAGACCCATCCTTGTCGCATCTGGGGTGTTCATGTTTTTTGTTGTTTTTGGTGATGTTCCTGGCTTCCCTCATTAAACCCTGAACCAAAAATGCACTGCCAAATTGCGCCACTGGAGCTTGAGTATTTGCAGCGTCATTAGTGAAGGCTAGATTGTAGAAAGGCTTTACGTTTTGATGCAAATCCTGAGACCTCAGCCAATACATAAACACGCATCTTTGTTCCATCAGTTTTGGGTTGTTGTTTTGTTGGTGGTGGTTTGTTTTTTTGGGGGGGGGGGGTTCAACCAAGATGACAACAGAAGAAAGCAAGCCTCTCCCTGGAGTCTTTCTTTTATACTGGCGATGCCTAGAAGGTTGTTATTATCAGAGAAACAGGTCTTGAGGAACAAATTGATCCTCAAGGTCTCTGCCCTAGAGTTTCAAGATGAAATGAGGACATGTGCTCCAGGTGAGGCTTCAATTCACAACCTTGGCACTGCTCTACAGCGTACAGTCTTATAAGTACCACGCGCTGCCAAATTGTACCACTGGAGGTTGCTTACAAAACCTGATAGTCATGTCAACACATTCTTACCAGAAGACGCAATGCTGACTATTAGAGACAAATTACCACTACCAACAACAAAGAAAATGCCCATGCATGAGCACCCATCCTTTCACCCCAGTTTTGTTATGTTTTGGGTTTTCTTCTTGCAAGTAAGATTACAAGAGCAGAAAGCAAAGCTCTCACAGGTCTCCATATTTTATAATTATGATGCCTAACATTTTATATAACTCATTTGTTGTTTTATATGAAGACAAGCAGTCGTATTTCATTCTTTTGACCCCCCACAACTAGAGTATTTTAAACACCCTGCAATCTCTTATTCTTCTTTCTTGTAATTTTAATGTTCATGGTTTTGCAATCAAATGAAAGCTGGTATTCAAAACATCAAAAGATGTTTGATGTTGGTATTCCACATCAGCTTTGAAGAATAATATGGACAACAGCAATTAAACCAAAACTCCAATGAGCACAAATGCCTCTCACAATAACTCAAAGATTTTTTTGATGTTTTTATGGCAAAAATGGAGCACATAACCAAAGAAGATGAGTGTAGTTCATTTTATTATTTTAATAATCTTCAGAATACAAAACTATAAAAATGAATCCAGCAACATTAACTCTGTTCGTCACCTCCTCTTCATTTACTCTTTGCTTTTGAATTTTTTAAAATTTACATCCATATATTGGATTTTTTTTAATTAAATCCAGTTATATTATTAATATTTCAAAACACATAATACAAAGGGAGAAACATAAAATATAAGAATGCATTTAATGTATTTAATGCTACTAGCTTTGTATGTTTGTGATGAATTTCATTCTACAATAACAGCATCGACACCATATTGTCTAAACAGATGAAAAAACTGACCCATTAGTTTCGTGAAGATAAAATCCCTGGCTCGACCACATTATTCTGAGGTTTGAGGTTAAGAAAATATGAGTGTTGTCTAGTTGATCTCTTACTCTTCTAATTATAAATTTTGCTTATAGGATATAACCTTTGATTTGTTTACTTTTTCACTTTGCTTTAAAATCTATACTTTAAAAAGTCATAACCAATTTTACAATATTCTGTATTATGGCAAAAAAAAAGGGGGGGGGTGTTACAATTTCACTGTGACCCCAGTTATGTGCTGTGTGAGTTTTTGTATGTTAAAGTATTTTGATAATGTTGCAAAGCAAGAAAGTCATGCTCTCACATACAGTCAAGACCAATTCTGACCAATCTAATGAGACTTAAACACATTATCCAACTGACAAAGACACACATAGACAGTCGGGGACATAGATGTGCACAGCCGATGGAGTGTACTACTTTCTTGCAGGTCTGCTGTTCACTCTTCAGAAATATTTCCATCGGATGGCTGACAGGATGGCATGGATGAAGTACAGGAGTGTAGCCACAAAGGCGAACACCTGAAACACAAACAAACACCAAAGAACGTACTTAAAGTCAAATCCATGCTTTGAATCATTTTTCCTGTTTCGATTTGCCTTTTAATCCAATCCTGGGAAATTCATATTTGCTTTCTTACCAAGAATTACATGGAATACTACTCAGAAAGGCCGGTTAGCTTAGCTTAGCATAATATGTAAAAGGCAAAACAACATGGGTGGCTCTCTCTGAAGTGAAAGGAAATTCACATTAAGATTCCACCTCTTTAGGCTTCTAATTAATATGTTCTTGTTAGTATATAGAGCTAGGGTAATTGTTTTTCTTCCTGTGCCAATCTTATATTAAGCTAGCCTGTATGATAATCCCATTAGCCCTATTGTCTTCACAGGCAGACATCATTCATTAAGAAAACAATGACGGAAACAGTGACACCTAGGTATCGTTTATTTTTGTTTTGTTTTGTTTTTCAGATAGCAAAAAGGGAAATATTTAGACTGCTTTATGGTCGCACATGACTTACCACAGCAGAAATGTCAATCCGGTAGATTCTAAGGTCACCTTCATTTTTCTTCAAGATGGTGCTGTAAGCCAAATCCACCCCTGCACTTAAAAAAAACATCGCTGCCAGGCCATGGTAAAAAAAATCCTTCACACACAGAGAATAAAAAATATTACAACATGGTCATAACCCATTAATTTTTCTAAATTTGGTTCCCTGTCTGACTATTGCGTCTCTCTTACAGCAGCAGCCCAGTGAGAACTGTTTTTATGACCTCCGGCAGCGAAGATGATCATCCAGAGGAAGGTCATGACGAAGCAGAAAACAGAGACGAACATCACCCACCCCAGAGGGTTTTCTGGGGCCACCTTTGTCGATGCAACAAGAATCCAAACCAAACCACCAAATACCTGCAGAGATGAAGAAAAGAGAGCATGAAAGGACATGACAACAATTCTAACTAACTAATGGGAATCCATCATATTCCTTTACTGGTGCAGAGTTGGACATGTTCTTTTCAATGAATAAGAATCTACAATCAGCACATTTAACCGTAGTTTATCTAACTTTAGCTCAGCTGGCCTTAGGTAAGCAAGAAGACTAGAAATGATAACAATGGAAGCAAAATGTGAGCTTTCTTTCTAAAAAGTTATTTTTAACACATTTCCTTTTTGTCTTATAAAAAGTCTAAAAATACACATTTAAAATTAACTTGAATTGAAATCAACTAAACTGATCAGTTTTCTATTTTATTAAACATTACATGGTAAATTATAAGGAGGCTCTGTAAAAGCCATTAAAATTTTATCTAACCAAAAATAACCATAATATGGCCTAAATGTATAATGCAAAGCACATGACAAGCTTAAAATAAGTTCATCTTGCATAAAAAGCAAAATTCTTTAAAACATTGTTACTCTTAAAGAGCTGCTTATGTTCTGCTATACTGTGCAATAACGGTTGTTCTGTGCAATTGTTCCTATTTAGCCAGACTTGCCATAAAAACAGAAATTACATCCATCATTTAAGGATTTCTATAAATTATCTCACTGCGAAGAAGGACCAAAGCGCTCAGTAGCTTCAGCGATGTGATTTATTAACTCACAGTGTTGGTATTGCTGTTTGTTCCTCTGTTCAGACAAAACACCTCAAAGGAAAACGTTTTTTCATACAGGGATCCATTTTTTTTTTAAGACTAATGGGGAAAAAATATCTGAAATACACACTTAAGGATTTATTTTGCCGTACTTAATTAACATTGGTGGAAATGCTGATTTAAACAGCCCATTCAAACACTAATTTATCTCTACTGTTTCTGCGTTCAACTTATCAGTCAAGCTTGCCATCATTAGCTAAGCTTAGCATTCATACATGATCATTTCTATTTACCGTTAGACTGAACGTAATTAAAGTTCCTTTAAGGTGCATGAATTTCAATATCAAAAATATTCATCGGAATCATCGGAAATAAATTAGTGGTGTTCAAAGTTTGTCAAAGTACTCTCAACGAAAAGCAAATCAGCCGCAAAGGAAGTCATACCTCAAATGCTGATTAGACAAATATTTCTGTTTACATATGTGTGGGTGGAGGTGTTTCAGCTTACCCAAGCGTTAACCCTGTTTTTGTCATCTAATCTCTCTGGAATCTTTTTTAATGGTTTCTCCATTAAGTGTACTTTTAACTCAGTTAAAAAAAAAAAATTGTTGTGAAAGGCGTTGTCACTGCATTTTGAATATTATCAACCCATTCTGAGTCATACATCACAAAGCCTTAACATTTTAAGATATCAAAAAATATTATATATAAAAATTCGGCAGAGACTCCAATGACCAATGTGTTTTTAGTTTTTTTCACAGAAAATGATCTGAATAAGAGTTAAATACACAACATCCTGCAAATGCAGTAATACAAGTTACCAGTCATGAAACACAGGGACATTTTGCTGACAGCTTAAAAAAAGGAGGCTAATGTTATGAGTGTTGTCCCTCTGTTTATTGTGCCATCAGGTCACGGTAAACAGAGATATGTATGTATGGACAAGGTCAGCAACAGTTTTCAGGTAGGATGTGGTACATGTGCTAAGAAAATATCACCCAGACTTTTACACCACCAGGAACCTGAACTGTTTAAACCATGTAGAATGTATCCATGCTTTCACACTGTCTATGCCAGATTCAAAGCTTACAGTAAATCCAAGCCTCCTCAGGCCACACAGCGCTTTTGCCATCTTCTCTTGTCCAGTTTTGGAGAGCCTAGCCTGGGTTTCCACCGAGTATGGCGCTCTGCTGCTTGTCACCTGTACTTTACTTCGAGCTTAGGCATGTTGTTTATTCAGAGATGGCTGATAAAATGATTATTCGAGTAACTGTTGCTTCAGAATGAAAGGGTTCTCTGGCATTTATCTTTTTTCTGACCTTTCTCTATAAACCCTAGACATGGTTTTGTGGGGAAAATAGCAGCAGATCAGCAATTTCTGAAATACTCAGAGGAACCCATCTGGTCCCAACAACCATGCCACATTCACTTAAATCACATCTCTTCCCCATTCTGATACTCAATTTAAACTTCAGAAGGTCTTCTCGACCATATCTGTGTGGTTAAATCCATTAAATGCATTGTTGTGATACTGACCACAGGACAACTGTTTTCCACTGCATACCTGACCAGATTCTGTTTGGGGATTATAGACTTTAATTCATTGAGCCTTCAATTATTTCACTTGCAGGACATAATTACACATTTTATTTTACCTGCATCACATCCATTTATAAACCTTAGATTGTAGTCAAACAGCCCTTCACATTTTTACTCCTCATTTTTCCTGTGAGAACACCAATGGGTTTCTCTGTGCACTCTCTACTCCAGTGCCACTCATTACCTCCTCCAAATGCAGTATTTCTTGTATTGAGAACACAGACAATCTCCTCTTCTCCTCCCTGGTAACTGGGGCAAATCCACATGCGTAGTTTTTCAAGCACTGTCCAGAGTTTATGCAGTGAAATCGTTAAATGAACTGTACACTTTGGAACATGTAAAATAGCTTGTAAATACAGCAATTTTTCCCAGTACAGTTTATTTATTTTGGTGAACTGAAGCAGCTCATAAAAGGCTCCTTACGTCTGAAACTCGTCAATCTTCAAGATATTAAAATGTTTGTGTTTTAATTTTTAACTGTATTTAACAACCAGCTGAATGGACCCAAATAAACAAACTAAAACTGTAGCGAGGGTATTATTGGTTGTGAGAATAAAACATCTTTATCTGTGCAGTTTTTTTTTAGTTGTTATATGAGTGCCCTTTGTAGTGAGTCAGGGTGAAGAAGAGTCTTTCCTATTAACAGAGACACAATATAAGTGTAATTTGAGATGTGAAAAGAGATGATGCTCCTCCCACGTGAAGAATTTTCTCCACTGACTCCCTCTCCAAAGTGTGCATTTTTATCCTGAAACAATGTGGCTACTATATAAAGATGAAATATAGTACCAAAAAATTAAAAGAAATACTGGCGAAATATGATACAAATCATAATTTGAAAAGAAATTTGAGTTTTGTCCATCCTTAAACTCACACCCAATGCAAAGCACTGTTATCAATGGTGTTTATCCTGTAAGAATTGTTTAGGCATTAATTTTAGGGATCATATGTAGTATTTATTAGAGTGGAAGGCTTATTTAATTATTATATATAATTATTTGCCGTGACATAACTGTGTCACACCTTGATGAAACATTCGTCGTTTTTAAAATACTTTAAAATGAGAATTTTGAAGAGAATACTTAATGACTTGAAGATCACAGTCCCTGTCATTGCCCACTTACCAGTTCAGGTATGTAAAATATATCCGGCGCTGTTGTGCATATCCCCAGTCCACTGGGCAGGCTCCCCAAAGGCTGAGCAGTAGTTGCAGCCATCTCTGCTTCTTCCTTCTCCCAGTGCTGGTTTAACAGTGAGCACCCTGCACTTTCCTCTGGACTAACGATGCGACAGCAGGTCTGAATGACCTTTTTAAGAAAGTCAGGTGAGCAGTCAAACCCGTTCCGCTATTGTGGGGGAGAGATCCCTTCCCACAACAGCAAACCAGACACACCCTTCACCTTACAGCACTGAAGGCTGCCTGGAATTTAATGTGAACTGGTGACTTGCGGCAGGGCTTTAAAAAAAAAGTTGATGAGGGATCTTGTGGCCGCAGGCTAAGTTGAATTTACTGATTAAATATCTTTACTGTTGCTATTGAGCAAAGACACAGTTCACTGACTTTTTGGTTTCCACCAACTTTTAAAGCCTTTCTTTGTGTTAGATAAATGCCTGCGGCCTCTATTGGTATTGCACACAGTGACTTTAACAGGTTTCTTTTCAAAATATAGATTATAATGATAATGGGTTAAAACAATCTGCTTCGATCTCACAGACACAAGGCTTCATTTTAAGCTGCACTCATCAATAATTTATTTTAACAATGGATCAAATGAGCATGTCCAGTGTGAGGGCTGACAGGCCTTGTATCTCCCTTTAGCATTCATAGCATTTCACCATGTTTCTAGCTGCTGTTTTGGCATATGGGCTCGAAGTTCTAGTGTTCTACCTCATTACCACCCCTGGTATCGGTTTCCAACAACAGTAGCCAAACAAAAAACTTTGTTTGCAACTTGCTGGTGGTGGAGCATTTAACTGGTAACATTGGATAATTTTCTAGGAATTGAGTTATTTTTACATCAGCTCAAAGCACTCTGGCCGTTTTCCTCTGACCTCTGGAAAATCCCAGCAGATCAGCAGATTCTGAGATACTCAGACAAAGCCATCTGGCACCAACAGCCCTCAAAGTCAATTTAATAACCTTTACCCTCATTTCTGATGCTCAGTGAGAACTTCAGGGGGTCGTCTTGCCTATAGCTACGATCCTGAATGAGATGCTGCCATGTGACAGACTGATTGGTTATTTATGTGCACCCACAGTTGAACAGGTGTACCAAACATAGTGGCCAATAACATTATAACAGTCCCACACAGGGGACCATTTTTAAATAGAGTAAAATGTAATATTGCAATACAGTGCAAGGCGCCAATTTATTGCTAACTTCAAAAGCATATGTCCTGATTATATGTAATACTAAAACCACTCTCTTTACTCTATTTTATTATGTAGGTGAGTCATAAAGGGAGAACAATAAACCAATGTGATGGTTCTCTGAATCCTTGTTATGTTTTATAAAGAGTACATCTGTCTTAGAACATTTACATAATCCACTTTGTATTTTACACCATTTGATTGGACAGTCTTCACCAGCCTGCATTTTAATCAGCCAAGTCAAACTGTGTTTGTATAATTTGTGTGTTTCTTTATTTAGTTTGTTTTTTAGAAAGATGACTTGTTGTCTTCTTTATCTCTGTGCTCAGGTCTTTTGTCCCGTAGTAAATCATTGGTCAATACAGAACAATGAAATTGACACTGCTTGTTTTCTCCCACATGTGATCTCTGATTCAATGCATGACATGCTGTCAGTCTTCGCTAACGTTGACACCCTCAACAAACAAAACACATAATGTTCCAATTACAAATTCCTTTATTTCACAATGGAGATTCCAAGACAAAAGTGTGAAGTGAATCATCTAGACATTTACATCATCAAATTTCAAATAGCCAGCCATGCCATACATAAACACCAAGCCTTTGAAAAAGGCACTTAATCTAGTGTATTAAAGTGGGTTTAAAAGGCTGTCAGCAAGGATTTTTCTTTATTCATTTATTCTAAAACAATGACGTGAAATGTGGAGGGAATTGAAGGATATTCAAATCACATATCAAGCATTTAGCGTAGTCTGAGTTTCAGGTCTCAGGTACAAAGCTTACAATTTACAACAGATTTGTTAAGAATAAAATTCCTCTTGAGACCATTTAAATCTGCTTCTCCTGTTTCCGTTTTATAAATGTTTTTTGTGTGAGAGCAAACTAAAAGTTTAACTGAGGCAAACTGTAGAAGCAAGTCGTTGTCATAAAGGTTTAAAATATTTAAATGCTGTGGTGCTGGTTTAGCTCACACAATGAACAGGTGACTGTATGCTACACGGCTAAATGCAATTCTGTTAAATTCTAGCCTAACGCCCTTTGCTGCATGTCTTTCCCTTTTGTCCCTTCTTCTCTCTACAATCTAATTCAGGCAAAACAGATATATAGCAAATATTTAATTGACAGCTATCATATTAGGTCACATTACCAGTTACTACTGTGGTAGATGCAGAAAGATCTGTCTTTAAACCAGCATCACTGACCTGGTTTACTTACAGGAAATGCAGAAAACCTTTTTTGCAACAAAATCTGCAATTTTTTTTTTTTTAAATGTCTCAGAAATATATTTAAAGACACTTAGGACAGATCTTGAGTTTTAAAAAATGAATTTCAGGGGGTTTTTTGTGTTTACTGTGTAATAAAATTTTAAAGAATCTTACACGATTAAAAGTGAAAGTGAAATAAATCAAACGTCATGATAATATCATTCCTGCTTCTGTTTAGATTATTAATTTCATTAGTTATTTACACTCATCCATCTTCTTTAAACCACATTTAATTTGGAAAACTTGTATTTCTCACTTCTCATTCATGGATTCTGAAAAACAACATTGAAAATTGTGAGGTAGGCTAATGTGATGACGTAATTTATGTTTGAGTGTGTTCTCCAATTTTTCATGAATTTGATGTTTGGGCATTTTGACTCAAAAGAAATG
>VUQR01000485.1:2157-26633 GCA_015108515.1 Hemichromis elongatus | reverse complement strand
GGCACAAAAAAAAAAAAAAAAAAAAATAATTTTTAAAAAAAAAAAAAAAAAAAAAGTTTTTGTGAAAGCCTTGTAATTATTTTTTTTATTTATTTTGTTTTATTTTTGGTTTGGTTTGTTTTCCTCTTGACTTGGTGACTTTTTTTAGGACCTCTTCCATCTAATGGCAGAGAATATGGCGTGGAGGAAGTAGAGAAGAGTGGCCACATGAGACATCACCTAAAAAACACACAGAAACACAGATGGATGATGCAGATGGTCACTTTGAAGACTTTAGTGATTTTCACTCAGCAGTATAATTTTGATTTGGGATTTTCCTTGTTTGAGCAATTAAAATTTGAGACACCTTACTTGCGTTTTCAGTATCTTCCATAATTACATTTTCAATTCCTTGACATAAGCACATCTACATTTGTACTGCTTCATAATTACATTGTTAAAACATTTTAGCTGTGTTCTTTTATAACTACTTTTTGAAGCTACCAAAAGAGTTGGATCGTTTCAACATGTTGTGCTAAAATTGTCAGGAATTAAGGGATATTGTCAGAAATACAAATACAAGATTCATATGAGTTATTTCCACTTATTTTAGTAAATAATAATATAATGTTACCATCAAGCAATTCAATCATTATAGAAGAAGTTTACTTATTTTATATACTGATGAAAAAACATAAATAAATAAACAAACTAGGGAACAATTGTAGAAATTTTAACTGACTACTGACAAATTATACAGTAGTCAGTATATCTATGTCTGTACAGATTTGGATATCTCGTTAATCAATGTCTGAGAGTTTTCTTAATGTTTTGAACAATAAATTTAGGTGTTTTACGTACCACTGCAGAAATGTACAGTCGGTATATTTTGAGCAGATTATCGTTTGGTTGTGTTTTATAAATTTCACCATCCAAAAAGGTGATAAAGGCCAGAACCACTGATGCACTGAGGAAGAAAATCACAGCTACAAAATGATAGCCTGCATCCTGCAAAAAGAAATATAGAGAGAGAAAAAAGAAAGCAAGCAATTTATTTATATGGCACTTTCAGAACAACTCCCAGCTGAACACAAAGTACACTTGGCATGCCAAAAATGATCCACTGAATAAGTTAAAAAATAAAGATAAAAAATAAATAAATAATAAAATGAGAACAAATAGCAAAAAAATAAAAAAGTATAAAATGATAATTAGAATTAAATTTAAAACAATTGAATGAGCACAATAGAATAAAACAAGAAATAAGAAGAAGAAGGTAATTTTAAAATTATAATAATGGAGAAATAGGGAGGGGGAGCAAAAGGGAACATTTCAAACAAAGTAAAAACAGGTTGATGGACTGTGTAAAACTTGTGGGAAAGTACCCCCTAAAAACCCCAACTTTTTTCCATTTTTCCTTAGAGGCAACAACAAACTACACAGGTTGGCCTAAAAGAGTTCAAATTCTCAAATGTAACTACTGAGTTTACTCCAATTATTAGTTTTGCGATGAATTTAATTTTCTTGTTTGTGTTGTGGTATTTTTTCAGTGTTTGATTTCTAATATATCTGTGCACATTTCTCAAGGTCTACACTACAGTCACATGAGAAATGAAATTACACATTTTATCATTTATATATTATTTATTATGTCTACGTTTTTGTGGAACATAATGTAAAAGAATTATGGTCCTAAGCAGTTTCTAAAATAATTTTAAAATAATCTCAGATGAACAACGGTATATTTATTAATTAAAAACTAAGCCTACTTTTAGCCCCATTAACTTGAAGTGATCATTTTCTGTTTGACATTCTTTCATATCATTGTGGAGGAATTTGGCCCACTGTTATTTTACGACAGCTAATTGTAAAGAACAGTGGGCATTCATCGAGGTTTGTAGACATTCCTTTGTCTAAAGTGCTTTTAAGGTCCCACCACCACATTTCAATCAGATTAAGGTCTGAACATTAACTGGTGATTCCAACGCCTAGATTCTTTTGTAGATTTGCTGCTGTGTTTGGAACCATTGTCCTGTTATTTGACTCATTTTCAGCCAAGCCTTAAAGGTTGGACAGATGGCCTCACATCTGACTCTAGAATACTTTGGTATACAGAGAAGGTCACAGTTGATTGCAAGATACCCAGCTTCTGTGGCTGTAAAATAATCCCAAATCATCATCCTTTCTCCACTGTACATTACTGGTGGTGAAAAGTATTTGTGTTGTAATGTTGTGTTTGCTGTGCATTTTGGCCAAGCATCTTCACTTTCTTGTGTCGTGTAGTTTGTACAGATGCAATTGTACAAAATTGAAAAAAGCTGTTAGAGAGAGGTTTTTGCAGTCTCCCATTGCATAGCGCTGTCTGAGCTTGGAGGGAATATGCTGGGATTTCAGGTCCTGGGTACACTGGTAATTCATCTTGAAGGGTTTACACGTAAAGTGAATATTTTTTCTCGCTGTAGAGTGACTGACTTCAAATTATTTACAAGCTCTCTATTAACCCTTCCCAGATTGATGGGAAGAGATAATTGCTTCTTTAAGATCATTGCTGATTTGCTTCATATCATGCTAACACATAACAATGCTTCCAAATGTCTCCTTTTCCAGAGGTGGCCACACTTCCTCAGGATCAATTAATCAACAAATTTTCATTACTACTTACCCTTTTATTTCCTATAAAAGCATTAATGGTGTATTTAGCTTTTATACATTCCCTCTGCATTTTGGCTTAATTTTTGTTAAATAAAAAAAACACTGTCAGGTGTTGTTCTATATCTGTGGCTTTATTTACATAATTGTAAGACCTGCTGAGGACAAGATAATTTAGAATTTAAAGGTTTACTTCATCTATCCACTATTAACTGTTTATCTAATTAGGCTATTAAGCAGTGAGTGGGAGTGTCTAACCAGGGATGGCCAGATGCTGCTCTGATTGCATCCGCAGAGGAAGATGAAGAACCAGAGTGTCGTTATTACGAAGCAGAAGACAGACACAAACATCACCCAGCCCAGAGGGTTATCCGGAGTAACTTTAGCCGATGCCACCAGGATCCACACCAAACCACCAAACACCTGCAGGGACACACAGAGGAAGGGAAAAGAGACAATGACTGCAGTGATACATTTAAATAATCATCAGCAGTAGTTTCACAGATGTTGATAATTTTTCTAATTTGACTATGAATTCTTACACTTTTCTGTTCTAAATGTAAATGATGAAACTGATAAGCTGTTAGTTTACTAGTCACAAAATAAATTGTGGACTAGAGTTGGACCACTTAACCCTGCTATGAGTGAGGTTCAAAAATGGCTAGAATCTACATTTCCCATAATGCAATTCAATGGTTTCATTTCCACACAGAGAGTATTCTACACACCCAGTTTGTAAAGTTTTTTATTATAAATTTATAGCGTTGAGTGTAAACTTTATGCTATTTTCCAGCCCTTTGAAAGATTATTCAGAGCTACATGTAAACTGGTACTGTGCCCTTTAAACTAAGGCTTGGTCACACAAACACACACATAATGGCCATGTTGTCACTCTTGGGTGTATTGCCTCAGTCTTTATATCTCCTCCTTTGGCAAACATTATGCTTGAAAGAGTCTTTGGTTTTTAGATGGAGCATGAACCTCCCACCATTTGTTCCTTGATAAGAGGCCCATTAAAATACTTCACCATAGGTCATAGATAGTGTGTGCAGGTAAAGCATTTTTATTCATTGTCATTCCCTTTTTTTTCCTTTTTTTTTTTGCATGCAACATAAACTTTTGACTGTGTTACTGTGTCAGGCAATCTTCACAGAGGGATGGTAATGTAGGAAAGCCCAGGTGTAAATAATAACATTTATACATTTGATTTGAAACATTCAGCTTCAAGGTCCTGATGGCTTTCTGAGACACGCTATGAATTGTCATGTGCTTTCACACTGGGACAGGTGAATATGTCTGCTATGGAAAAGATCCATTCTTTCAATTGAAGGCCTCATCCAGACACTCTTCAAGCCAATCAGCATCCAACCTTCAAGTATCAGGTGCGCAGGAGCAGAGGTAGAGGAAACAGCAGCTGAGGTTCATTCAGTCCAAACTAGCTTCTAGTGAGGAAAATTTCCACAAGTGGCAGCAACAAAAAAGCCCTTCTGCTTCTCAGTAGCTCAAGAGCAGATCATATCTACTGGGAAATAAAATAAGTCTTTTTCAGTTTTCTAGTTCTTCTCAGAGTATTTTGGGAGGATGAAGTAAAACACTACTTGAAGGGACTCAAACAGATCTGTTACTTTAAAAAATACATTCAGAAAGGCTCCTCAATCAATTTCTCTAGGTAACATTTTTATAAATTTAGTTGGACTCAAGTCTAGTTAGGTTGGTTAGGTGTAACTTAATCAAATAATAAAAACTAAAATAATAATCTTTCCTTAAAAAAAATAGCAAAATCCTGTTCGGTCAGCTGTGCAAACACAGTGAGTTCAAATCATGGACAGCCTATTCCTAATCTATGTATCTTTTTTAGACAATGCTCATAAAGAATGTGCAATGTCCTGGATTAAACACTGGGACAGGCAAACATTGCTATACTCTACTCGTTTATATGAAACAGTGCTTTTAAGCATATTAAAAGTGAGAAATGTCTCCTCCAAGTAAAATCACTGGGGGAAAAAAGCATTTATTTTCATTTTTGTAGTTGTTTTCTGGTCTTGGTGGCAACTTGAGGCATATTAGAATGTTTCTTAGTTGTCAATTTAACTTTTTCTACCTTAAAAATGTTGTTTAAACTATGTTTATCCACATCACCAAAGAGAGAAAAAAGATTAATGAAGACATTCATGAGAAAAAAAGACAATGGTAAGTGATAAATTCTATTTTTTCGGTTTATTTACTACTTGTGAATTTTATTTATACAATCTCATAATAATTTTTTATGTCAAATTGTGATGTAACAACTACCTGGGTTTTTTTTTCTTTAAACCTTTAATATGTGAAACCCTCTTTAAAGAAATTTCTGACAATCAATCATGAAGGAAATGGAGAACAGAGAGTAGCAAACAATAGGACTTCGTTACTGTGAAAATATTGTGCTTCTAGATGCAAACATTGTTTTAATATATGGGCAAATATTGCATAAGCCTTATTGCAACTCATCTAAAACCACACAAGGGAAACCTTACCCACTTCAGATCCATTCCAGGTAAAAGGGAACACACCTTAAATATGCACATTTTCACAAAATTGTCGAATAAATTTAAAAAAAAAAAATGTAAGTAAAAGCTTCCCTTCCCTCTGAGCTCAAATACATTTGCAGTTTGTTCCAATTGGAGATATAATATGAACCAGTTTTATTCCAGGAAATTTCAAACAAAACAAAGTACAAACTTTGGTGCACTATAATTTAAATGGTTTGCATTTATACAACTCAAAGCCTAAAGTAAAAAGGCTACATTATGCTTATTTCCAGTTCAAGAGTAGGGCCACAGGAGCTTTGCATGATTCACAGTTTATCCTCTGTCTGAAATAACTTGTTTTTCCTCATTTCCCCCCCTTTTTTTAACCACCAAATGACAGCCCTTTATAAGCAGAAAGAACTGAACAGGTGGGTGGAGCTTCTGTGCTCGCAGTCAGAGCTGTACACCTGACTGTTTACTGTGACTGAAAACAAACCAAAGAAATGAAAAAAGTTTCTAATAGAGCATTTAAGTCAGTCTGAAGACTGAAACTAGGTTCGCTTGTCTGTACAGTGACATTATTATTTTTATCAAATTTTTTCCATTTTTAATGTGACAAAATTGTTTGGTTGCACAGTGTGAGATGGGTTTGGATAGATTTAATCCCTTCATAAATGAAGTCATTATTTAAAAACTCTAAATAATAATAAAAATTTGTTTGATGAGCTGAAACCTTTCAGTGGGACAAATGCTTTTTCACAGCTCAGTATGCACACTTGAATGGGCGGCTGGCTAAACCTAAATCGGGTATACTAGTATTTTTAGCATCTATAAATTTGACAAATTTGTGGCCGTGACTGAATCACAACTGATTCAGAAATCCACTGTTCAACAGGGGTGGTGGAAGCGTTTGAATGGAAAACACCTTTAAATGAGCTGGACGTGGATCCTGCAACGTCCTGTTCATGGTCTCGGTGAATACTTGAAATAGCCAAGCTTCAAGCTGAAAACTAGCGTTAAATATGTTTGTGTGCAGCTTTGAGTTCTGTTTTAAGGCACAATTTATGTGAATTTCAGTAGTGGGAGCACACCTCACACACTCCCCTTTCGCTCATATATCGTGAATTGTCCTGCTGCCCTACTTGCAGTTTGTTCTTATTCTTGTGCCTCACCCTCCCAGCCTCTTTCCTATTTCTCACGTCTCTTACGTCGATACCAAGAGTGCTTCCTGCCCAGAGGGCCTTGAGACCTTCAGCAAATAAGCCCACAACTTTGCTTACTCTGTCTGCCATTTTCTGTCAATAAACACTGTCTAACGAAGTGTTCCCTGCTAGTGAATGTACATTTCAAAGCAGTTTCAATTAAAAAATGTCAAGCATCTTAACTGTTCACTTCATTCCTTCACTTTTTACCATTACTTGCCTTGCGCACGAATCAGGTGTTTGGTTTTTTTCCCACAGTCCTTCACAGTGCCTAATTCTACGAAAATGACTTTGAATGGTTGCCAAAAACTAAGCCAAACCCACCCTCATCCGTCTTTTTGTATCCGTGATCGGTAAATTTACACTGAAAACAAGAGTAGGTAAGCATTATCAGAAAATTTCCATTCCTGAGCACTATAATGTTGCATGAAAAATCCATGAGGGTTTATGACTGCTTTGAAATACACCTCACTGCACTTAACTCTAAAGGTTATAGCTGCCTTTCCACTTGTGTCATGCAGATTTAATAGTGTGTTGCATGCATCAAAAGAAAATCTAAAGATAAAGTTTGGGCTTGGTATTTACAGCTTTACAGCTCATTAAATGAGGAGCATGTATGCCTAAAAAGGCTTTAATTTAATTAAAATGTCACCAGAATACAATGTTTTTCCTTTGTGGTTTTAGCAATATAGAAAATGTTTTAGCTAACAAAACCTCTGTATGTGACATTATGAAGTACTAATATTTATCCTTGCAAATGTTTAGGATATATTTATATATTATTATATACTATATACTATATTATTTATATACTTATTAAACACTGCAGCAAAAGAAGATGATAAAAATTCTTATCAGAATGGAGACCTGCCTCAGCAGGGGAATTTAGGAGAAGGTAGAAAAATGAATGAATTGATTGAATAAGGAAAATGTCTTAAACAGACACATGAAACAGAATAAGAGAAAAGGCTGTCAGTGCAAAAAAAAGAAGACATTTTTGAACATGCAAAAGTAACACATCCCTCCTAACAACACAAATTACAAAGCAAGAAACTCACAAACTCTGGGATGAAGAATATGTCAGGAAAACTGGTGAAAATCCTTCCGCCTGATGGCAGAACATCACCTGAGGTAGTGGAAGCCATAGTCCAAAACACGGTGTGAAAATACGTATGGGGTTTCTTAGAGAATGAGATGTGTAACCTGTTTTAAGCTGCCTTTAAACACTGTCTTTCTCTCTTGTTTTTCCTCCTGCACCTCCCTCTATTTCTCCTCTACTCCACCTCCCCATCCATTCCTACTGCTCAAACTACCAGTTTAGCAGGTGGCTTTTTTTTTTTTGATTTTGTTTATGCATGATGTATCGTGCCCCTCTCTGCATGCGTGTGGTTTTTACGTTTAAACCTCCATTTCTGTGCTATTTGTTGATGACTCTCTATTAATAGTACCAATCTGTTTACATGTACACAAAAAGGGATGGTAAAGCAACTCTAAGCACTGTTCATTTTGGATATAAAAGGAGTTTCAGCTCAACAGAGTAATACGCTCTTTACTACAGCTCTCACTGAAATATGATACCTTTATTAAAAAACAAAAAAACAAACACAATAGAAGCCAAATGCAAATGCTGAGGCTTCCCAAACCAGTTGGTGACATATTTGCTGCTTCTATCTGTAATCACTTTATACTTGCAATTCAATTTTTAACTGCTGTATGCAAGATTAAAATAAACTCAGTCATCTGATCAGCCTCAAGCTATCAAATCAACCAAATTCATTCTACAGCATCACAACAACAACAGAAATACAAACTAGAGAATTCACTGTTTAAGAAGAAAAAGGTGTTCTGACCTCAACACAGTATAGGTCTCAAAATCTTGCAGCCAGACTGTGATTACAGAAAGAGCCATAAAGCATTTGGACATGATGCTTGGAAGCTCATTTTCAAGTATATTAAACATGAAAGTCAATCCACATAGAGTTAGAGGTTTTTAAAGGTCGTTTTAAGACTGAGTGTTAGTCACATAGTCACTGACATTCGAGTTAATGTTTGCTTTTGACTTTGTGTCTTAATGTGTTTGTGTGGGACCCAACTAAAGCGCATTCCTCTTAAACTATCATTTATTAGCTGTCTGCTGAAACTGCAAAAGTTTAGGTCTAAAAGCCTGGGCTGTAGGGATGCATAGACTGATGTTTGGTTTGATTTGTTAACATAAAGTGCACATGAGTCTGAACAGGAAAGAATGGAGACTTAAAGGATCAAACGCACAGATAGACGAAGAGGTCTGAAATGAAACAAGAGAACAGACATGAGAACAACCAATGAGAAACAGAGAAGTTGGGAGTGGCAGAAGTTGAATGTATCAACCATTATGACACGATTCCACTTAGCAACATTTCAGCACTTTGGAGTACGACACTTTTGTTCTTCTTACTTTTTCCCCTTTTAAAATAAAGTACTAGTTAGTGTTACTGTAGGTTAAGCCTTAGAGGTTTGAATAGCTATTTTAAAGGTGAATTTTATCACCTTTGACTAAGCTGCTAGATGTAAATTCGAGGCAGACATTCAAACACAGTGTGACGGTTTCCAGAATCAGGCATTAAAACGCTTCACAATATGAGCTCGAGACCCTTCCACCTTTTAAATCACTGTCTGTAGTCACCAACTCTGTTCTGTTGCAACAAAATACATAACGAAAAGCAGCATATGAATTTAAATTATTACTGCCACATGTGCATCACATGAATTTCACTTCCTACCATAAAAAACATTGATTAAAGTTGAATAATCTTTTTGAGTCGTAAAATCTGAAGCCTCAATATATGTGAAGAATTTTAAAAGAATTCGGATATACTGTGTTAGTGCTAATTCCAATCAGGGTTGAAGGTAGGCTGGAGGCTATCCCAGCTATACCATAGGGCAAGCGGCATGATATACCCTGAGCAGTGCGCCAGGCTGTCACGGTTAAGCAACAGACATCCATTTCCATAACCGACAAGAACCCACTTAAACACAGGGAGAACATGCAAACGCAAACAAAAAGGCCCCAGCTAAATGTTGGAGTCAAACAAAGGACCTTCATGCAATTTTAATATTGGGCGACGAGTCACTCTTTAAGAGTAGCTTTCAAACATTCGACATGCGTCTTCCCTCTTTCAGTGAAAAATAATTGTTTCGTTTAGCAGATACTGACACACCCTCTGTCAACCCATTTTTCCGTTACCCTCTTTTAAAGCTAACATGTGTGTGGAAACGCTCCTGTGTAACAACAAAACATGAGATCAGGTAGACTATCAAGTGAAACTGAAACAAAGATTTTGCCATGGTGATGTGATCCTAGTCAAATGATATACAGAGAAAAATGCTGTTCTATTTGCTTTTTCCAGGAAAGAAAAAAAAAATTGTAGCAGCAGCAGCAACACTTCATTTATAGAAAATATATTTTATTTAGTTTTATTTGGACAAATAGCCCTACTGAGGGTTAAATAATAACAATAATATTGAATAATACTATTAAATCATCCTTATATGACTATATTATTAGAGTATATATATTAGTATTATTCATAGAAATTTACCCTTATTTAAAGTTTTCTAAATGAATCACTCCAGCCTCAAAGGCACTTCACTTAAGGATAACCCAGTATTGTGTCTACACATAACAATGAACCACATTTTTAAATTGTATCTTTAGGCACTTTGCTACTAGGAGCCTGTCATAAAAACATATTATTTGTTCCATTTTCTTTCTTAAGTTTTTAAAAATACAACAAAATAAATATGCTGTTTGACAAGCATGAAATAGCATTTTGGCACCAGGGTGATTCCCAAAGCACTATTAGCTCAAAACCCCTAGCCTCTCATGGCACAGCGTGTCACGTCCTTAAAAAAATTCAGGAAACTCGGCAATTGGAGGACAAAAGAAGAAGTGGTAACACGAGAAGCTTGAGAAATACCAAGGACAACACTGCCATGTCCAGAACAATAGGGAGGACCTTAAATCCCAATCAGGGCAGGCAATCAGTAAGGACCCCCAGCGTAGGTCCTCGCATGTTACCCAGGCATACTTCAAAATATGACTAAGAGACACAGAACTGAAGCCATGTTGCACTTTGCCCATAAGCTTAGGAACCAGGGCACGCTGATGAGAAGTGGGCAACTGGAACAAGCTATAAGTGGACAAGGCGTAAAAATTGTTGGAATTGTTGCAAAAAGAGTGCTACTGCACATCTAACACTAGCAAAAAGTGATACATGAAAAAGATGTGGAACCTATGGCTTCTTGGACACCCAACATCTACACTAACAACTAGTAGCTCAGTGTTCCAACGATAGGAAAAAGCAAGTGCTGTCACAACTATTTTCAAGGTATAACACAAATGGTATGGCAAGGCAGAGGTATAGTCATGCTCACAATCTGAGATTGGATACCAAGCCCCAAGAACAACTGGTGGTCCCTTTTAAGAGGAAGAAACCTCCAGCAGAGTCAGGCTCAGGGCGGGGCGGCTATCTGCTGCAAGTGGTTTAAGGTGATGGGACAGTAACACATGTGAGTGAACAAGAAACAGTGCATCATGGGAAGCTCCTAACAGCCCAGGCTTACACATTTGTTCAATACATGATTGGGTCTTGGCAGAAACACCAGCTGCTGGTATATATCCATCCCTAATCAGGGTCAAAGCACATTAAAGAACATAAAATTGCAATCTTGTTCATCTTTGTGCAAATTATTTTTTTTCTTTATCTGATTAGTTTGATTTTAACCTGCAAAAATAATGCATTTTAGATGTGACTTTGAGGCAAACACAATCTCAGAATAATTGTTTTGTAGCTATCACATTGCAATATATAAAAACCCCCTCAATCATTACCACCAGACAAACACACAAGAAGGAATAAGCAGCCTTAGGAGAGACACACCTTGCACTAGATCCTCGATTGTGGATCTAGTTACAGGATACACACACACACACACACACACAAATACACACAAAGACAATAACAAAAAATGTGTTGTATTTTGTGTCCTAAGCCTGGAAGACAAACCCACTGCACGTCCAAGGACTCAGAACTCCCCCCATGCTTTTAAATCTAGCCTTGAGGTAAGCAAGAAAGAAATAGTTGAACAAACTGCACTTATATATACTAAACTTGACAAAGGACCTACACCCTCAAACGTCAATGAATACATTACAAACATGTTTTAATCATAACCGGACGTTAAGATCTCATAACTAGATATGCAATAAACGCTGTGTGCCTGAAAATGCCCGAAGCATTTTAAAATCTTTCAGCTCTTTTATTTGGCTTTCATTCCATTTGGTTAATGGTCCAAAAACACCTAAAACTTTTCAGCTGTAACAAGTTCTCAAAAAATGTCCACTGAATGCTACTTGAAAAAAAATTAGCAAGTTAGCAACAGGTTTAACACAGTGTAGCTTTTAGCAGTTAAACAGCCAGATATTGACCTCGGGGGCTGATGGAAAGAAAGATGAGAAGAATAAAAGAAACAAATTAAAACTATAGTAAAGATGTATAACACACAGGCACACATATATATATACATTGTAACCCATTCAACCAGCAATTTCGTGCACAAGCTCTAATTTCTAACCAAAATTTGACCATTTTATCAAATCAGAATGAAAAAAAAAACACAAGGCTGTTTCAGCCATTAAAACATAGTGAGTCTCCATTTCAATTAAGGGAAAGCTCTTTGAAAAGATGTGATAGAGAGCAAATAATTATCCCAGCACATCATAAGGGAACACAAAGTTTCTGTTTCACAAACTGAATGTGTGATCATGATAATTCTAGATGTTCCAGTGTGAATCTATAGGACATTAAATCTTTGTTTGCATATTCTAGAATTTAACTGCTTACTGTGTGAAATCCCCACCAATATCACCTCTTCTACTTCTTCCTCCTTAGACAATAGTCCACCTTTGGCACAACAAGAACTGGGTGAGAACGTCTCGGTTTTTCTCTGTGATAACAATCAGGTCTACAGTTTTACAGTTTTTTCAGTCTGCAGTCCAGTATCATTATATCTGCACAATGATGGTCCGTGTTGAGTGATCTGCACTGGAGTCGCTTTTCAAAATTACATATTAACCTAATTCATTATCTTCATTTCTATAGTTAGCGAAATGAGCTTGACATGGCACAGATAAGATTTTTGTTTCCTGCTGACCAGAATTTGAAAAAAGGAACATCTGAAAATGCAATACTGCTTTCAAACAAAGACACATTTTACTCTTTTTTTAAACAAACTGATGATGATAAGACGTACTTTATATGTCTATTTTGCAGATTGGCTACAGGAGTTGAAATGATGATGAAATAATATTGCACAAAACAGTCTGTCCAGTGACCTCCTCTCCACCACAGCTTTAAAAGTGTCCAGATTGCAGCCGTTCCCAGAGCCAGCTTCGCTAATCGGTGTATTGAGTCTGTTGGTGTCTCCGACGCTGCTCCCCCAGCTGAGTATCCTGAACTTGCCACAACTGAGTGATGGATAATCTCAATCACTGCGCCGCACTCTTAAAAGATCCAAAAGACACTTTTTCATATACAACCTCCATGTTGGTTTTCTAGTTGAGCTAGTTGTCCATGTGGACGCCCTGGTACTCTTACTCCTCCACCGCATCAAAATGCTGCATAGATCCCAGCATAGATACAGGTCATGTAGCCATCTTGTTCCATCTGAAGTCAATCATCATCTCTTTGGTCTTACTCTCATACAGAAGCATATGATTTATCCCAGATTATTAGTCCCCTATTCCTCCTCCTGCTCGTCACTTATATATCCAACCACTGAAGAATCATCAGAGTATTTCTGTAGGTAACATAAATTGGAGTTGTATGAAGAAGTATGAGGTGTACAATGTGAACAGGAATAGAGATGGACTAGTCCCCCATAGAGCTTCTCTAGTGCCCACATACTGCCTCACATACCTGTCTGTCTGTGAGGTAGGCGGTAATCCATAGGATCAGGGAAACGTTTACTGACAGTGCCTGTAGCTTCGCCTCAGTAGCAGCATGAACCAATGTCTAAATGTTTTGTTATTATGAAACCATCATATAACCAGAAGAAACATTTGAGCAAACCCAGATTTTAGAATCATTTTTGGCTCACAACCATGTCAAACAATTTTCATTCAAGTGACTGCAGTCATGGCTGCAGTTTTTTGTTTTTTGCATGAGATGTTTATGTTTTGGTTTGGTTTGTTAATAGTTAAAGTCTGCCCTTTTCCCAGCATATGGACAAAAAAAATAGTCCATAGCAGCAAGTGCCAATTCACAATAGTCCAATACTGTTTCTCCCCCTGGTACTGCCCTCTTTTCTCTTGTGAAGCTAGTGGAATTCTACACAGGTGACCTCATCTCACAGTTAGCACTGGAACTATACTCTACAAACTGGGAACTTTAGCAGTGGTTAGTACTTTGCTGTTTGAATGTGTGTAGATATAATACACAAATCCCTTTCCCAAGTGCAATATAATTAATAATTTTAATGAATAATCCCAAATAACATCAAACCCACGCTGACTATATACTGTATGATATGGGGTTTCAGAAAAACTATTAAATGCCATTCTCTGGATTTCTGTTTTACAGTGCAGCCTCACTCCCTCTATACATACATAGTAAAATGATTGACTTTAATTTCATTCATTATTATTTTATTCTATGATTTTATCATCTAGATACCATGGGAAAAAACACATCTTGCTCATTGCTACTGTCAATCAAGGGACAATCTAAAACCTGAAAATATAATTCAGCACCAAACACTTATCTGTCCCTTCTGGGCTTGACAAAGACTTTCTTTTCCCTTTGTTTGACACAGCCCTTGGATATCTACTATTACCCTGATGGTAATCCTTTTTTCTTTTTTTTTTCCCAAAGATTAACAACGCTCTGGTCAACAGGGAAAGCATACAACAACCACAGGAACAGCACTGGAATGTGGAAATACAGGATGTGGAATATGATTCGGCTGCAAACAGTGCACCAACAAAAGGCTTGGTGTGTTTATACAGGAAGACTGGTTTAGGTATTGGGCTGTGGACTTGGAGTATCACTTTGGGGAGATAAAGGCTTTATAGGCAGTCTTCATTTAAACAAGACTATGTTTGAAGTTCAAACAGGATTTTAACCTTGAAACTAACACATATTTAACCTTTCACCTATCAGCATGTTAGATGATGATGAGAATTACTAACATGCTGATAGGTGTTTGCACTCTTTGTCATTTTGGAAATATTCTTACTGGCTTTGTTGCTTTTCTTGAGCAGCATGACATGGCTCATATATTTATGCCTTTAGGCTACAATTAAAGTTACTGTAGTCAGCTGTCAAATACAAATGGGGGAAATAAAATCTGCCCTTAAGCACCTCTACTCATCAATTAACAGGTTACATCTTATTCCTTTCTTTTTATTCAAAATCTGTTGGGGGATGTATGTGAAGAGTTTCAAGCAACATTTCCTACCGCCTTTATATTGGAATGCCAACAGTGTAAATAAAATCAGTTTTTTAAAGGTCTTATCTCATAAATTAAACCATAATTTATACATTTTAAAAGTCTGAACTGTGAACCATGATTACAGAAGCCTAAATTATCTTTCAAACTACTTTCTCAGAATTGATTCTCAATTAAATATTTTTACTGTCACAATAAATATTTCATCTTAAAAAACTATGTTGAATTGCTGTATTAAATATTGCTTTAGATGGGAAGCCGTAACTGACTGCACCCAAACTGACCGACCTCCTAGTGCTCTTTACCTTTTATACCAGGCTATAAAAAGAACACAACGGGCCAATTATTAACTCCTGTAACCCTACACTACACACCCTCACAAACAAGCACACACACACAACTGATGTTGAAATAATGGGTGGGGCTCAGCGCCCAGTGAGATGACAGAGCTGAAAAAGCACCTTTGTGGAGGTAAATATGTAAAATCAACAAAACTTTTACTATAAAATTTAAACTGAAACATGCAAATAATGTTATCATTACTGGCATTAGTGGCAGTCATTGTCCCAGTTTTAGTCCTGTAACACATTTTTTTTATCTTTAAGAAGGATAATGTTAATTCTGTGATTTAATACAAAATAAATAAAATATTTTATTTTGGTAGTTTGGTAGAAGCAGAAACGAGGTAAAGTATGTTTGACAAGTGAGTTTTGTCTTGTTTTCAACAAACTGAGTAAAAAAAACAATTTTGGTGTATCTAAAATGTGATCTATTATGATCATCTGTGCCACTGACCAAAGCTAAAACTATAATAACTACATGAACAACTAAGGTTATGATATGTGATATATATGTAATGAAAAACAGTGACTAAAGAGGAAGCCAGGTCTTGTAAATTTCAACCATTTCTGGTTTTTGGTCTTATTTATTAAAAATAATAAACATACATAATATTGCAAGCTTTAACTTTTCATCATTTTCAAAGTATATGTAAAAATAAGGACAACTAACTTCAATCAAATAGCACCTTCAACCAGTGGGGGATGACATTATTTTTTACCACGCCACATGGAGAAGGTCAAAGGTCAACTCTGTAACATCAAAAGCAACATGCGTTTGAGCACCATCAAGAAAGACCTCAGGACCCCCTGATTGGCCGGTGTTGATGCGTTGGTTTTTCAAAGTTTCCAGCATTGCGTAGATGACTCTTGCGCGTTGCTCCTCAGAGAGCGGGTCTGCCCAACGATAACAGGGCAGCGATGGAGAGTGGAGCAGGAAATACACAGATGACATGTAGACTTTAACAAACTCCAGTTTTAAATAGGACAGGTCCCTCTGTAAACACACAGGGAGAAAGCTATAGTTCATGTTCACAGCTCAGTGTAAGTCACCCAATCTATCATAGTGACAGCATCCTCTAAAGGTCTGTGCTGGTATTACACATCCAAAGTTGTGCTTCCACAATTTCAGAGACTGTTAAACTAACTTTAATTAATTAAACCAGGCAATGAATAGTTCTTCAAAGCTACCTTTTACCTAACTATTTCCTCTTTGTTCCCAAGAAGAAAGCAGATCCGCAACATGTCACCTTGTAACAGGATCTGTGTCCCAAAACTCTGTTTCCAAAGAAGTTGTAATGATGCGTAAAATTTGAACAAATTCAGAATGCTCTGCCCTGCAAATCATTCAATCTTTTATATTTGAATATGACAAAAAGACATTATAAAAAGCTGAAATGGAAAAAATAGTTGAAATGTTTACATGTTTCAAAAGTTGGCAAAGGCCTGATTAATATATTTACAGGTTTTGCATATGCTTGCATCCAGGCATAGGGGGCGCTAGATCACTGAGGCAACTACACTTAAACTCAAACTTGGCAGATATTAAACAGAAAAATACAGTTTCTCAGTCGTTTTATAATGACTGTCATTTTACTATTTAAGCAAATATGCAGTTCAAATAATATGCATTCCGCTTTTTATATTTACAGAGGGTCAAAATGTGTTTGGACGCAGTTGTATAACTACACACATACACGCACACACCTTTTGTGCTCTGTTCATGCTGGTTTCAGCATCCAGCCAGGCAATCTGGAAAAAACAGTTATTTCAAAATTCAGTTTTTCTTACCATCAAACAAATGTGGTGGGTCATGCCACTTAACAAGCTTTAAACTCTATATTGTTAGCTCATTATTTTTAAGAGAATATCTCACAGAAATTAGCTTCAACAAGCAGAATTTAAGCTCTGTTGACAAAGCAACAAAACACAGGAGCAGTTGTTGAATCTTATTTGAATGACAAATGTGTCTACAATGCCCTCTTTTCTCACCCTGAGAGCATCTAAAAGGTCTGGCTGGTCCAACAACACAGGAAAGGTTGAAAGTATAGGACTGCATATTAGATCTGAAAGAGAGAAAACGGTGTTAAACCCAGAGCTGTGAATGTGATTGGAATGGATAAGAACCGCTGACAGTGTGAGCTACCTGCATTCTGCATGGTAGACCTGTCCACCAGCAGTGCGTCTGCGAGCAGATGCCTGTGCAGAACCAGCAGATGGATGCAGTTTAGGCAGTGGAGGAGAGGATCTGGAAGGACACTGAAGAGAAAAACTATACTTATCACAAACATATACATACATACATCTGAGATGAGTCAGGAATGTGCCTAAATAAACAGTCTTTATGAAGGCTTTATGGATAAGATATTCTACTGCAGGTGTTCCAGTGTTTTTTTCACTGATCTTCTAACCTGAGCTGTGTTTGTGTCCGGCTGTTGGCTGTTTTCAGCTTAACAATAAGTTTGGGATGCCGCCTAGCTTGGAGCATCTGCTGGAAAACACCACTTGGAGCTGAAAGGAGACGAGATACACTGATTAATTTAACATAAAAACTATTATTTTGTTTTTTGCTGATATTATTGTACTGAGTCTGCCATTCTCCTTACATCCTGTAGTGGCTGATGCCTCCACGTTTACATCCTTCTCATATGGAGTGCCATCATTCACAGGCAGTTCATAAGTCCTGTACGCATTAGATTATTAGATTTTATTAATGTCAGCAGAGATGGGCAGTCCGATTACTTTTTTCAAAGTAACGAGTAAAGTAAGTCATTACTATTGCAAAAAAGGTCATTAGATTACTGTTACTTTCCCGTAAGCATGCTGTGTTTCTCTGTTACTAAACTGTGATTTTTTTGCGAGTTTCTGGGGAAGAAAACTTTTTACAGTGAAAAAAAACCCTAAACTTTAGAGCAAGCACCGAGTACACTGCCTCAGAAATGTGAAATTCACATTCTCCCGGATCCTTCCACTGAGGGTAAACCTCCGCCTGCTCCACAACACTGAATGTCAGTGCTTTGTGCTTGGTGTCATTTTACTCCATCAATTTTTTAAACTGTAAGTGCAAAGATATACTGATATATTTTTGCAGCTTTTTCTGCATGTTTACAGATGCCTATAATGAAACATTAATATGCACCTGCTCGGCAGAGGATTTCCTGCATCATCGGTCAGTTTGAGGAAAACCCAACCACAGCTCAGGTCTCCTCTCTCCCCAGTAGACTAAAACAGAGACATACATTTTTTGCTGTCAACTCACACAAAGTGGGGATAATTTTTTTTTCCCTTCCTGTGTTTAATTTTGTGCTATTTGCAAAACTGTATGCGTCCTTACATTTCGTATAAAAGTGACTCCTAGTTCAAAGAGGATTCCGAGGTTAGGAGACGCAGAGTTGCAGCGCAGAAAACAGTCTCCATCCAAGAGTGTGGGCAAGACACCGGTCACCTTGAACACACACATACACAGGAACACGTACTGAATATCACCTTTATCACTATTTATTTTCTTTTTTTGCAAAGCCTGAGTACAAAGAGTCTCCAATTCAGTATCGGTTGCAAACATCGCAACCTCTTCATACCCTCGGAGAGAAGCTCCAGGTCTTTGGGCTCCTGGCGTTGTAGGCTGCCCTTACTATGTGGATGTTACTCAAAACCTGAAACACAAGTGAAACTCATGTTGAAAAAAGCAAGAGAGATAAATAGATTAGAAAGAGTAAAATCTGAAATAAAATGCATAATATTTTTCACGTGTTATGGCAGAAACGTGTTCTCTGTCACATGAGTTGAGCTGATATGTACCTTGAAGAAGGAAAAGTAGAACAGTAAAAAAAACTACAGTACAAAAGAGTGTAATAATGATCGCTCCAACCAAAGAAGAATGGAAGCAAATGCTTCCCTGATTCTGTTTATGATGACGACAAAGTGTAGCACCAGTGGTATAAGCTTTCTGCACAAGCAAATATACTAAGCCATAAATTCTAGATGTGCAGATGATGGCGAAATAGCTCTTTTTAGATACTACTGTTCTCCACTTTATACAGCACATTTTAGTCTATTTAGAGTGAAGCAAAAAACAAAAAAACTTCATATAACGATGCATTCAGGCTCTTTCTCAGTAAGCTAAATGTTTGTCACTAGCACCTTTCATGGTGTGTTGCATAAATTATGTGTTGACTAATTGATTGCATAAAATGTGTTCATAATGACTTTAACTGGGTTTTTTTTTCCTTTTGTTGTGAACTATAGTGTCTAAAATAAAAGCATACAGAGACAACCACGATACCTGAGTTCCATCAAAGGCACAGAGGCGGATGTGCCGGCTGAGGACTTGAACACCAACCCCAGGAGTAGGAATCATCCTGCAGCTCCACAAAGTGAAACAAACACTGGTGTTGACCTGCCGAGGACGAACCTACACCAAAGGACGTTCACACAGACGGCAGGTTTATTACTATAGTCACTAGTAAGAGTCAAAAACACAGGGACTAGCTCACCTTCCCAGTGTCTGGGTCCAAGAAGAGATCTTTAAAGGAGAGCTGTGATTGGCTGAGCTGAGGCTGAATGGAATCACTTCCTCTGTATGTTACACCTAGAAAAGGACACAAAGTGTTACGGCTTTCCATTTAAGTCATGTAGCATTGGTCTGTTAGATAAATAGGACTATTTACAGTGACAGCTCTGTCTATCAATACGGTAGAAATTTTACATCTAACTCGCAATTCAATCTACTGTATCAAAATAATAGACTACAATAATAAAAATAACACTAGAATTGTACTTCACTCACCCAGTATTAACTCTTAATTGTTGAAACCTGTGCAGTTATGAACTTGAATAATTTTAAGTGTTTTTTTTAAACCAGTTCCTGTCTCTCGCAGTGTCAGCTGTTCAAGCTGTTTCAAGTTTTGGGTGTCATCTTAGTTTAAAGCCTAGTTTCTATTAAGATGCAACAATTTGTAAACATGGTAATTTTCCAAATACAAATCTGACACATCCTGTAATCCCTGCTTGCTGTTTTTAATAGATGATATTTACCTACCTTGAATACAACCTTGAAGGTTGAGGTTACTTATAATCGGGGAAATGTAATTCACATTTTTTGCTGCTTTATAGAAAAATTATACATTGACACAGTAACTGGCAGAAGATGAGTAACTGGCAATGGTAACACCGATTTCTCCCAGCCCTATAACAGCCACTTAGGGAGACAGGTCTGTTCACCACCAGTGGACCAGTAAGTTTTAAAATTTACTGAATTCTGCCAATGTTTCCAAAACTGGAAGTTGTGGGAACAGTTTACTTCATATGAATTTGTGAGCTCTCCTCGGTTTCACACGCACACACACGCACCACTTGCCACATAATGACCTTCTTCCACCAGTAATTTATTGAGAGTTGATGGTCTGAATCCTGAAGGAATAGCACCCATGGCGGAGAGCACATCTGTTGAATCAATCTGTCACAGACACACGATAAAAACCATAAAATGTATTTAATACAGAGCTGAAGACTGTGAAGTCAGTATTTGCTGTTAGGAAAATAATAGCTTCCGTTCTTGTAGTTATAACTGTAGAAAGTCACACCTCACTCAGAGCCATATTGACAGTAGACCAGTTAGAATGTGAAGCACTGTCAACAAAAACGAAAACAAGAATAATTATGTTACTCATTCCCACCAGTAAGTAAGATTTAATTATCCATTAATCTGGATAAATGTAGTTTTCAAAATTATCTTCCTTTTAAACAAAGTCTCTTAAGCGCAGGGAAACACACATACTGGAAGCTTAATGCCATTAAATAAAAATAAAATAAAAACTTTCAACCTCTGTTTGTCTGAATCATCAGTTAATTCTTCACTATCTTCATCCTCCTCCTCCTCTTCCGAATCATCATCATCTTCTTCTGAATCTTCATCATCATCATCTTCATCATCAGAGTCAATCTTAACAAATTATGGTTATATTTAAAAAGTGCTATCAGAAATCATATCCTGTTATGATCTTTATTTTATTTTTTGTCAGTCTATACTAATATTAAAAACATGATAAATAAGGAAAACTGCTGCAGGCTGCATTTTAATGTTCTCGGTGATGCTTTTTAATTTCTTCAGCTAAACACTTTTCTAAATTAAAAGTCATAATGTTGGACTTGCTATCGTTGCAGTTTTTTTTTTTTACCTTCAGGAAGGTTTTTGGAACCACTCCTCTGCTGCCTTTAGTGTTCTGAGCCAGCCACCATCCATCTGCTGTCTTCCTTATAATTCTCAAAACCTCCCCCTCCTGAAACAACAGACCACAGAACGCCATGCAAGTTCACATAAGTCACACATTTGTAACAAAGAGATGAGATCAAACTCCGTTCATCACAGGCATGTCTGAAGATCAGATGTGAGGATAAACCTATCTTCCTAATTGGTTAGGTACTTGATTAAAAAATAACCAGCAATGGATTAATTTAGTCCCTTTCCAATTATGAAATATTTATATAGAAATACATAATCTTACATTATTTTAAACAGTTAAATCCCTCATCATTCTGAAAAATTAATTACTTTATATGAGATCAAATTGAATAGGTGAAAAAAGAAGGATGGATAGGTGGATGGATGAGTGGGTGGACATAATGATTAGTAAAGCTTATAATTGACACTACATGACATACTACTGCATTAGACTGTATGCAAATGTCCACCAGACACATCATACAAATGTTTAAATTTAAATAGGTATATATTTTTCAGAAATATTCAAATTACATTTGTTTCTTAATTCAGGCCTGCAAGACTGCAAACAGTGGATATGGATGGCTAGAGCGCCATCTTGTGTTGAAACTAAATATTATACAATACCGCTTTTAACATGCAAGGGGAAAGAATATATTAATGGCATGAAGGCGGTTTGTATTTTACCCGAATAGACAGATCTCCTTTCTGTTCTCCTTTGAAATCACAGAGGACCCTGTAGATGCGAGTGTCTGACTGAGATGGCGGTTTCACATCTCGCCTCTCATCACTGGCAGTGTTGTTATCATTTTCTACATGATCTTCTTCATTGTTGCTACTGTCTTCATCATCTTCTTCTTCAACTCTATCTTCCTTTGAAACATTACTGTGGATCACAGAATAGTTAAGTACAAAAGGTATTCTTAGGCCAGATTTGTCATTGAATGTGTCACATAAACTGATGCTTTGCAATAATCATGCAGAATTAATTGTTGTGGGGAAGTCAAGCCCCTGCAACAAAGACTGTAAAGAACATACATGAAAAAGAAATTTTTTTTAAAAAGCCGCCATTATCCCTGTTTTCATTCTTTGCATTCTTCGACGCACATGTCACTGACCCTGCTTCAGTGCTAGGTCCTGGTGGCGATAGCTTCAGAGAGAGAGTTTTTAGACGCTCCAAGATGTTTTGCACTCGTCGCTCCTCTTCCTGTTTCCTCTGATCATAGTTTCCCACTGGTGCCAGCTCATCAGCCTGAAGGTAAAATACTAGCTTATGATGTCTAATTAGCTACACTGCTGCCAACCATACAACATTTTCCACAAAGAGAAAATAATATATTGATCTGGTGCTGTAAGTAATGACAATTCCCTTCATAAAAACAACTGATATTACTCCTGTTCTATTACTGATTGCTTGCAATTGTTGGCATCTAGAGATATTAATCTGTGTACAATAATAGTTTTTGAAATAGTTAAAAAGTTTCTTAAAGATTATAGAACTAACCTTGCTCAGTTTCTTCAGTGTCCTTAGTGTCTCCTCTGCTGAAATTTGCAGTTTTTGGCATCTGTTCGCAAGTAGATATCAAATTTTCAAGCATTTCATAAAATAGGTGATTGGGGGCATGTGGTAGAGAGGGTCATCATGTGTAATTGATAGAACATGCTTAATCATAGATAAAATCCTGTATGGATTTGTGCGTGATTGGTGGAGTGACACGTTTAGCAGAAAACACTTTGCTCAGCTGAGTAGAAAGGCGCCATATAACTACACATAAGGATTGCAGTGTTGAAAGATGGGTAAGGAAGAGCACTGCTGGTGCTGTCAACAGCTGGTTACCTTCGAAAGACCTCTTCAGTGTCTTCAGTGTATCCAACCTGGCTGTGGGCATCCTCCAGACTGTCAACCTATGAAAGTGATGTACAGTTAAGACTTAATTGCACAGGACAGCATACATATTGCACACGATTTGTGCATATCGGTGACAAAATAACCATATTTCATCTGTTCAAATAATAGTTAGCGTCATCAGCAAGCCCTTATGTTGTTGATTATGTCGGATTTTACCTTTGTTTACATTGCTAGCTCACAGCAGTGCATCATAATGAATTGTTACGAACAGATGCTAATCGCTATTTAAAGGCGTCATTCTTTAACTGACCTGTTCTTTTATTTCATCCACTTCTCTCTGGACAAGCTGCAAAGGTCCTCTTCTTTTTAGTGGCATTTATACACTTTTTAGCGTCACACGATCCATGTGTTAGCTGATCTCCTATCTTGCTAACCGACGCTAGGCAACTGACTTCTTCTTTTGTATAGGGTTTATTGGCGGTTGGCAAACAACAAAATGGTGCATTACCGCCACCAACTGGTGTGGAGTGTGGACCGAAATGACAAAAGAATAAATAACTAAACAAATAAATAAAATAAAATATTCAAATCCTCCCAAACAAATGGGTCTGCCTTAAAAACCAAAATACAGCCTGATAACTTTCACTCATAGAGCTCATGCGTAATAAATCAGTCAAGTCCAACTTCACTTTCATATCATCCAGCTTTTTGATCAGTTGTCTCCTTTCAATATCATACTTCTGACAATGCAACAAAACATGTTCTATTGTTTCCTGTGCCCTACTGCAGTCACACTCCCCTGTACAGTGTTTACCTATTAAAAATAATGTGCTATTTAAACCAGTGTGTCCGAATCTCAGTCGAGATATAATCGTCTCCTCTCTCCTGTTTCGTCCTGTACTTCTCATTTCCCCCACTTTCCTTTGGATTTTGTAAAACTACCGTGTTGAGCTAGTTAATAGGTATACCCTCATTGTCATCTGTTGTGATTTTATTTTGAAAGGATGCTTCCTGTTATGCTGCGGAGTATACGCGAGAGTTCAATAAAAGAAAGTCACCCCTTTTGGTGTGAATGTTCCGGTAAAAGCCGATGCCCCACGTGTGATTATTCCTCCGTCTAGATAATAAGTATCTTCAATATTCATGCAGATTCTGCTGGAAGACCCGTCTCTGCTAACAGGTTATGGGCCCAGGAAAATATTGAAGCTACGCCAAGGGAAAGTTTACCACCAGAAAAGTCGCAAA
>VUQR01000482.1:66896-82774 GCA_015108515.1 Hemichromis elongatus | reverse complement strand
TTTCCTTTTTGACAAATCATATAGTTAGGGCTGGACCAGGTGACCCTGAATCCTCCCTTAGTTATGCTGCAATAGACGTAGGCTGCCGGGGGATTCCCATGATGCATTGAGTTTTTCCTTTCCAGTCACCTTTCTCACTCACTGTGTTAATAGACCTCTCTGCATTGAATTGTACCTGTTACTAATCTCTGTCTCTCTTCCACAGCATGTCCTTATCCTGTTCTTTTCTTCTATCACCCCAACCGGTCGCAGAAGATGGCCCCGCCCCTCCCTGAGCCTGGTTCTGCCGGAGGTTTCTTCCTGTTAAAAGGGAGTTTTTCCTTCCCATCGTCACCAAAGTGCTTGCTCATAGGGGGTCATATGATTGTTAGGTTTTCTCTGTATGTACTATTGTACAATATAAAACGCCTTGAGGCGACTGTTGTTGTGATCTGGCGCTATATAAATAAAATTGAATAGAAAATTGAATTGAATTAAATAAAGCTCCTCCCACATTTGGCTCCAGTCTTTACACTACTGCCATCTTGTGGCTACATTGAGCTATTGTTGCTGAAAGCTGTGCTTATTATGTGCTCACTGGAAACTGAGCACAGCATATACCAGCTCAGCTGTCACTGCTATGGAATCAGCTACGATCTGTACTTTGTATGAAAACACAGCTTACATTAGCAAATAAACATGCAGTAATATTTCATTATTTTAATTCCCCACATAGATATTGACAGTTAACCATGTTACACATATACATTCTAAAATGTGATGCTGAACATCAAACAGAATTTAAAGTACTTCAAACGAGCTCAGTAATCAACATATCCAGCAGTAATATTAATCCTTTTATCACCGATGGACATTTTTTTGTTAACAGGGAAAATTACATTTTAGAGTCGAATATCAATCATATATATTAAATCTCTGTTTGAGCTGTTTGTATATATTAGAGCGATTTCTTATATTTTGTAAACTTTGTACTTTATCGTATTATTTAATTAGCTCGGTCTGTTACTGTTATTGTCTTGAAGCAAGTAAAGCCTCAGTGATGAATAAAGGATTCTGATTCTGATTGTATAATTCCAGTAAATTCAAGCCTCCAGCACAATTTCATACAATGTCCTAACCTACTGACTGTTTTACATGACTTCGTGTCTGAAAACAGCTAATGGCTCTCATTGGAATCACTGCTTGATTTTTTTTCCTTTCTTCCACAGGTCACCATCTCTTTGGTGGGTTTTAAGAGATCACCATGAACCCATACAAGTCTAGTCAGGTCTTCTGTAGGACAGCAGTTTGAAGGAGAAAGAAGTCAAAGAAGCTGCATGTAACAGTTGTAAGATTCATCATCAGATCCGACTAGGTCGAACCACTCACTCACTCTGTCAGAATGCTTTTAAAGTAATTCATCATTAGTCCATTATTTTGCAGTCCATACTCACTGGTGCTTCGGATTCCTGGGTGATTCTGACCTCTTTGGGCCCAGAGGTCATGGTACTTCTGACCCAAAGAGGGCCTCCAGCCTCCGGGGATCCATGGTGAATCTGGAGCTGCCATCCTGGAGACAAAACAAATCAAACCAAAATGATGTAGCTGTAAACAAATGTCAAATAGAGATGTTTTTACGCTGTAACATAGATTCATTATCTGGGTATAATATTTATAAGAATCTCACTTTGTGTTCTCGACCGTGTGGGATTCCTGTTAACAACTGGCTTTTTACTTCTGAACATTACAAAACACTACAAAGGGTGTCAGCCCTGACAGTGGAGGGGGGGATGAAGCACGGTTGGTGGTTCCCTGTCTGCTCCAGTCTGGATGCAAGCTACTAACTCTGAGTTGCTTCATATAAATACGTGTGAATGTTAGGCAGGAAAAGGTGCTTGTCTGAGTTGTGTAAAGCACTTTAAGTGCTCAGAGGAGAAAGGCGTTATATAAGAAGTAGTGCGGCTATATTATTTACCTATCCATAGTTATGCCAGAGGTTGGCATACCCTGAGTTTGAATAGGAAGGCAGCAGTGCTGGCACAGAAGCAAAGTAATGATGGAGGCAACAGAAAAATACATTTTTTTTAGAGTGAATCCAGCCATCAGGGGGTTGATGAGTTTAGACCATTTCTGATGTTTCAAAGGGTTAGATCATAAAATAATTCCTGTGTAAAAGTATTTGGTCTGTCAAAGGACTCTCGTGCCTCTAAAGCTCACACAGATGGATGTAGGACCATCGTGGCTGGAGGCAAAGTAAAGAGGACTGGTTCTTACATAGTGCTTTTCACCAACATTCTCCAATGAAGGCATCAGAGAGGGTTCAGTATCTCGCCCAAGAATACTTATTCATGAAGATAAGGATCTGACCATCAACCTTCTGAATGGCAGAAGACCTTCTCTACATTCTACCTACATAACCCCCCCAAAAAATAAAGATATTCCTTTACCTTACCTAAACTTTTTTTCCAGGTGAATACTTTTAGGTGGTAAAAACAGATTTTTCCTCTGTTCACACTATTGCTTACTTCTTGCACTTCTTCAACACACCATCAACTAAAAGCAGGCGTTTTTTTTTTTTGTCTACAAACCAACATCTAACAGAGTGAATGTAATACATTTAAGCAGTTGTTTTGCCAACACTTCAAACGCTGACTAGCGGACTGTAATTCCAAGTGGTTTGTATGCATTCAAGGCAGTACTTGAATGAATGTAAAGCTGCTTCATCCACACTTTGGATGCATTCCTATTACTGCTGCAACATAATCGAATATGCATGTTCTTTTCGTTTTACCTGTGTTTTATAATGAGATCTTCACTGGCTAGTCTTCGCAAACCTATAAATAAAGGAAGATAACAAAATATGCATATTATTGTTTATCACAAAGTCCGTGTGGGTGCACTGGAGATTTGGTTTTATCTTTTTACAATGGTGAACATCAAAGCTTTAACCTCATACCTTTAGCTTTGCCGGGTCTTGATATCAGCTGACCGGTCCTGCTGTGGCGTCTGCAGAGAAAGATCGCTGCAACCATCAGAACGCACCACAAGATGGCCCCGATGCTGCCGATCAACACGGGGTCCTGAAGAAAGGCCAAGGCCGGAGACAAACGCCACCGCTGGCTATCTGACTCGGGTAGTCCACCTAACTGTGAGTCTGAGCAGCAGAGCGGAAGCACAATATGAATGAACACAACTCAGTCTGAGAACACATGCTGGTCTTTATCTGTCCTGATACGGAAATAAAAAGTGGAAAGCTGTATTGCTCACTGATGACAAATCCATGAGGGTCACTCAGCATTCCGACTCCAGCCCCATTGACTGCTGCTATGGTGACCCAGTACTGTTTCCCTTGTTTGAGGCTAGAGATATGAAGGCTCAGTTGGCTACTATCCACCGTCCAGTTTTGGTACAGCTGCTCCTCCCGCTCCACACACCACACCTGAAAAACGTTTGCATGTATAAGAGTGAGATTGAAGCTTGTATCCACCCCAAACACAATCAAAATCCTCTGGGTGGATAAAGCTTTAACCACTAAACAATTCATCAGCTGCTCCACATGGACATACCAGTAACAGAATATAACAGAATAAAACATTCCCATTAAGAACCATGTGCTTTTATTTATTTAATATGTCTACAATACAAAATATTTATTCCATCACAAGGTTTTCCTCTTACACATGATTGGTTAATCTGTTTCTTGTTCTACTTGCTGATTAATTCTGTTTGAATCCCATGTTTCCCTGAGGGTTTCAACAGCGTGCTGAGCAGAGAACTGGGCCGTGCTGTCCTACTGTAATTACCTGGTATCCCTGTAAGATCCCGTTGTGGGTTACAGGGGGAGGAGGCTCCCAGCTCAGATGGATGGTGTTATTCTGCTCATGATTGACTGTTACTGACACAGCCAGAGGAGAGGCACTGGGCACTGTGAACGGAGCACTTATTATTACCAGCAAAACACAGTGAATATGCTCATATGACAAAGAAATAGGAAAAAATCCTCTGTCACCTATCTCAGGAACTCTCAGGTGCCGGGTGTTGCTTTCCCTCCCATATAAGCCGCTGCCATAAGGCCGAACTTTGAAATCATACTTGTAGCCTCTCTTTAGGGGGCCCACCTGAGCCTGGAAGCTGGGGAAAGTTACCCTCTCTGCTGCCCAGTCTGAGCTGGCAGTGAGCAGAGAGCGATACAGAACCTCAAAGCCATCGAGGTAATGTGGCTGCGCTGGGAGGGACTTGAGCTGCTCAAGGAGAAAATACAATGTGGATCGTGTACGTGTCATATTCCTCCATTCTCTCTGAAACCTGGTGAAACAGCTTTCCCTTACCTTCCACTGTACGAAGGACATGTTAGAACCAGGGGCCGTGATGGTGACATTGTCCAGAATGACACGCAGGGATGACAGCTCTTTGTGGAGGTCTTTCTGCTTGGTGTCGGCAGCCTCTGGAAACACAAGTGGTTCATTCAAACTCACGACATTAATTAACCGCAGATGATTGGAGCAGTGTGTGAGGACTCCTCTGTTCTAGGCCAGTCAAAATTCACAAGCCAAAGTTAGCCTAGAGTTATCCTCTTCATGGCTGATGTTTTCTTTTACTTCACAGAATATTTCTTTCACTGATTCACTTACAAAGCAAGACTCTACCCCCGACACAGAGCTGCAAGGTTTCTTTGAACACAAATATGTTCCACTGCCTAAAGACTCTAAACTTACATTACAGCTTCATTAAGTCTTCCACTGATACTTCAAATCTCTCAGACGCTAACAAAAGGATAAACATCATTCTTCACCCTCATTTGGTGCGTTGATGATGGTAGTAGAGAGCACTAAACCCTCACAGCTGTTCAGATGGACTGAGATTTTTGCAATTATGAAGCCCAAAGCATGTGATTCACATAACAAGGTTGGGCCATATGTAAAAGTTTTCCAACCCACAATCGTCAGTCCAATAACCGATGACAGGCGATATATTTGCGTAAGCCAAGACTTTTTGATAGCCGGAGCAATGTAAACATGCACGAAGTGATTTGCAAACAAACACGGACAAACTAATTGCCAAATTGCACACTGGAGGAGAAGACGCAGATAGGACTGGACTGTTACCTCAGCCAGGAGGTCGTTGCTGCTAAAACCTGAAAAAGTAAACGTGCTCGCTGTCCTGTCAAATAATTTATAAAATAAGTTTTGTTTGGAGGGAATAATTTATCTTCTTTTCTTGGTTGTTTCAGTATTATTATAAATACTTTTTGGATTATTCATGTATTTATTTATTCATTTATTTGAGATGTGCCAAATCACACAAAAGCCTTGTTTTTAATGGTCGTTGGAAGACACATTTGGTTTTTGAACTTATTTTATGTTGGTTGAGTGTGTAAAACAGATAAACACTGGAATGTCCTGTAAACATGGTTATAGTGGGAAAAAGAAGCCAGCTTCTCTTTGCTTCCATTTTTTCCTGAACGCAGGCTACTGCCGTTCTTTCTGCTGCACTCTGACGGCGCTGTTAAAACAGCGCTATTATTATTTTCTGTTGACTGCTTCTGTTAGCTTTAACCAACATCACTAGCAAACGTACTCATGGGCAAATAAATAAATAAATCGCCCTTGTAAAAACGATCGTCGATATATTCGTCCAGTCGCCCAACCTTATCACATAATTGTCGTCAACTATTGGATGGCCCTCAGTAGCCTAACAGGATCACTGGTTTCTTCTATTTACTTGGTTCAAATCTATAAGTAAACATTTTTACAGCGGGTGCACTGGACAGTGCAAAGAAGACTATATTTTTTATGGAGAGCTATTTTAGAGAGATAAATATCTGCAGCTGTATCATGCATAAGCAATGTCTGAAGCTGAGCTAAGGTATTTAATTTACCATCATATTCTTGCATATGCAATTCTGTTAAGTTATTTTTTAGTTAGACAACAGGTACTCCACGACAAAAAACACAGTTGTTTGTCATGGAGACGCCAACACGAGTTTCACAAACTGCTTCAACTCGTTCTGATGCAAATGTATGCAGCAAAGCACGCCCACAGCTTATAAGATCGTACACTCCAGAGTCAGCAGCTGTGCTTCAACTTTCTGCTATGCTCCAGCTACTCGCTGACCAAATCAGCTAATTTATTAAGACCACCTCTGCCTGCTGTATGCAGTGTCACTGTGTTTTAATGAAAAACTTACAGCAGTTTCTTCAGACTTCAGAAGATTATCACTAAAATCATAGACGCCACATGATGACATGATTTCGTTTGACAAAATCAAATCATAACAATCATTTCTAAACTGTGACTCTGAGTGCTGTAAAACAATAAATGTCACTCTGTAAAGGAAGTACTCGTTTCCTTCACTTAGAGTAATGGTAGGAAAACATTCTGATGGCTCTCGCTGAAGCAGACTGTTTTTAACATTCACCCGCTGATTGTGAAACACACAGCACCAGACAGATCTCAACACCACTGTCGTGTAACCTCACCTTCAACTAGGAGCTGTGCGCTGGCAGTGACCACACCCACATCATTGAGAGCGGTGCAGGTGTACTTCCCAGCATCCAGGGCTGCCACATAATGGATCTGCAGAGTCTGGTCCGGGTTTACGATGTACCTGTGCACACACAGGTTGGAAATTTCACGTCATCCTTTCACGTCTAAAAGAACTTACATTTAGACGTAGCGGACATTCAACTGGTTTCATTTACTCTTACATAAAAAGGAACAAAAATGTTAACACTTAAAATTGCCACAATCTGCAATGTTACCACACCCATAAAACATGAATGAATGTCACCCAGGTATGGAGTGACCTTATGAAAGGGGTGTACATTACCTCCCATTGGGCAGCGGCCCCTGCTCTCTGCTCCAGACCACAGCAGGTGGAGGGTCACCTTTAGCTTGGCAGTAAAACTGGGCAGACTCTCCCGCTCTTACTGATACATTTGCTGGCTTCAGCACCAGTACGGGCTTGGCTGCAGTACAACAGAAGAGAAACTCAGAACTGTGCTTTGCATGTATCAAAGTGTTTTGTTTGCAATAGGAAAAGTTGCACTGGGTAATCTTACAGAGGATAATCCTGTTTGGAATCCTGACAAACTAGCGATGCTAACACAGTGATGAGTTGTTTTCAGTTCCTGTCTCACCCAGCACAGAGAGCCGAGCTGCCCTGCTCTCCCTCTCCCCCACAGTGTTGACGGCCACACACACGTAAGCACCAGAGTGATTTTTCTCTGCAGGAGCGATGATAAGCTTCCCATTCAGCTTCTGCAGCAGAAGCACAAAGCAGACAGGATGTGGAAATCACACAGGATCTATACATACAGTATATGCACACTTCAAACTGGTGAGTGACTTGAGACCATAAACTCATTAGGAAAGGTCACACAACAAAACGGTCAAAAGATCGTTTTTCCATTAGACTTCTTTTAGGAACCAGGAGTCACTCCCTGCTAGAAATGTAAAAGCATGCATGTTACACAATAGCTTCACTTTTTAGACCTCAAAGCTGAATTTATTTATACTCACCTGCTTTCACATTCAAACATCTGCAAATACATTTATCTAGAATCTCTGTTTTTATACAAAGGTGATTATTAATGAATGAAATCAATTTGGTACTATAGTCTCATCAATGCAGACAGTGTTACTTGAAGAATTATGCATTTACCTCCTGCTGCTGGTGTCCTGTTAACCTGACAGGGATGTCTGCAGCTGCATCTATGAAGCTGTTTTCAGTGCCAGTATTCCTCATCTGATCCTTTTTTACCCTCTAGAGCGTTACCGTCAAAGTAATGCTGTCAATTTGATGAGAATTCCTTTAAGAGCTGGCTGCTGTGTTGCTGTTTGTTGGTTTGTTGACAAATTTCATGTTGATACTAGATTGTTTTGATCCAGCTTTTTCCTCCCTACCACAGACATGGCCCTGAAAGAGGCCCTGCAGGGAGCATTAAATGGGCAGGAACATGCACAAAGGTGTGGATGCTCAAAGCCAGAGTGCAGGTTCTTAAGAGGAAACATCACACGACAGTGCCCTTTGCATTTGTTGTTAGTTTGATTTCACATATTCACACAGGGTATACAGCTGTAACAGATGTATTAGAGGCAGACAGCTCACAGTGTAATGATGGTCAGCACTGCCGATGGGCAGCCCGTCCTTCCTCCAGACAACATTAGGTTCTGGGTGTCCCATTGGGGGGCTGCAGCTTAAAACAGCCACTTCCCCCTCTGCCACCTCCACATCAGTGGGCTGCACACTGAACTCCTCCTGCAACACTGCAACATCAGAGAGATCAGGTTAAGCTTACCTGAGACCAGTAACATAAAGGATCTTTGAATACACTCAGAGATAAACGTGTCTATTTCTGCACCTATCCACACCTCAGCTGGACCAAAGTAACATTTCCTCAGTTTCTCATATTTAACCACAGAACAGCCTTGTCTCACTTGCATGTAAGAAAGACATGCAACAAGCATGCGCTGGTTTTGCTCTCAGTTTGAGCTTTTTGAATGTGTCTGAAATCTTTGTGCGAGGCTTTCCCCAAATACCTGAAATCCTGAATGAGTACTGCAACCATTTCCAGCAAGACAAATTCACGTGTCTCACGGCTCACATCAACTCCAGTTCATCTTTTCTGTGGGCTTTACTCATCACTACTGAACTTTGGTTTTTTCAAGTTACCTTTACAACCATTACATTTTCTTATGAGCAGACATCTACCAAAAATGACCCTCCTGTGGATGGGGGGAATATCCTCTTTTTACTTTATAATACCAATCCATTAACAAACTTGTTTTATCTCAACATTTTTAACATTCTCTCTATTAACACATTTTATTTATTCAGACCAGAGAAGATCACGTTTCTTGCAGTGTGGAGCAGTTTGTCTCCACACTGAATCCATTCGATCCAAACACTGACGTATGCAATTCTCACTATGTTGTTTTTCTCTGTGATAAAGAAATGAGGCTTTGGTAAATGAAAGGAATCTGTCAGCATAGCTCATTGGGCTTAAATTGTAAGAAATAAATGTGGAACATTAGAAAAAAAAAATCTGCTGGGTTCAGTTTCTATTCTATTTTTTTTTTTAACTGAATACATTGTAAAAAAAACCCAAACATACACTGATAAAGCAGATAGTAAAACAAAGGGAACGACTTGTTTATCTGTTACGTCATTACTGTAGTGTGAATGACTGTGTACGAGGTGCTTATCAGCAGTAAAATCCTGATAAAGTCCAAAACATATGCCCTCCTTCACATTTTCCATCGGTGTCCAGCGGGCCAGATCGGAGCCTTTACTGGGCCGATTCTGGCGCCTAATTTTTGACAGCCAAGCACAGGGGTGTCCAACTCCAGGCCTCGAGGGCCGGTGTCCTGCAGGTTTTAGATATCAACCTCAGTCAACACACCTGGATCAAATGTATAGTTCATTCCCAGGCCTCTGAAGAACTTCATGACATGTTGAGGAGGCTGCGTTGGATCAAGGACTCATTTAAACCTGCGGGACGGCGGCCCTCGAGGCCTGGAGTTCGACACCCGTGCACCACATACTCAGGTTTTAGTTTCAGTGGGACTCTGACGTCCAATATTAGTGTTTCAGTTTATCCAGCAGCACAAAGTCTAGCTTTACTAGTCATGACCATTTGAACTTCGTGCCTCTGGGAGGCCGATGTTCCCATGACATAAAAAAGCAGACTGCTTAGAACAAGTGAGTGTGCATTTTTAAAGCTGATGCAAAAAGTTCACTCCAGTTATACTTTGAGTAGTTGACTGCAGTGTAGCTGTTTATGTGAAGCCAAATTTAAGCACTACTGCTGTGCTATTTAACATTTTATTATCCACTATATGATTACTTATTGCATGATTCATACCTACACACAGACACCAGATGTTCTATAAGGCCAACCACCCTTTAAGCCAACTTTCTCATGATTGGCTGCTCCCACCACCTCATGCACATCATGTTTCTGTGGAGCCTGGTATATGAACAGACTAATCTAATCAAAGTGTTTTAGTTGTCAGTTAGATGGACGGTTCATTTTATTCCTGTAGGGAAATATTTTCCGTGGTACAGCAGATCCTATTAGTACCCACACATGTCCCAGTCTCACCTGCGATAAACAGCGATGCGTTACGGCTGGTGTCCTTCCCCGCACTGTTCCTAGCCACACAGGTATAGACGCCCTCATGCGACTGCCCCCGCCTTCCCTCTCCAACGCTCAGGAAGAAGAGGCTCCCGTCTGAAAGGACGATCGGCTGCAGCTGGCCATCTCTCTTTGCGGTCTCTAGCGGCTGACTGTTGCGCAGCCACTCGATAGTTGGCTTCGGGCTTCCGTCAGCGCGACAGGAGAGGGTGGCGGGATTGCCAACTTGCACTACCACATCAGAGGGGTGGTGGACAATGCGGGGAGGTGTTTCTTCTGCACGAACCTTGGAACCTGAGGAGGATGCAGAGAATCAGTTAAGCAAGATGCTTTGATTTCCTGATTTTGTTCCCATGTGTTTCACTACAGGAGGTTTGGTTTATGTAGAAACTACAGCGCTTTTCTCTTTAAGAACCAAACCACAGCCCTCAGCCCTACACATCACCACCACCCCTGAGTTCCAGTCACTAGCAAAGCCCACAACAAACAAACGCATGCTCTGCTACCAACAAACAATGTGTATTTGCAGCCAGTCGCAATGGAATGCCATTGTTTGAGCTTCCCATTGAACTGGATAACCAGAGACGGTGCACAGATGGTGATCAGCTTCCTGACAGGGGCGGAAGTCAGAGGTTCTCAGGAACATCCAGGCCAACAAAAGCAGACGGGAACTCCCTCATCAACGGGACATCCGCCACAGAACAAAAGACCATCTTCAAGAGACACTCACTTTTAAAAAACTCACAATATGGAAAAAAAGAAACTCCTACAAGCGCATTAAATGACATCATGAAATCATCTTAGGTTAGCAAGGTTTGGGAAGGCGAGTTACAGCACAGACGCTGCTTCTTATTTAATTTATACTATGAATAACATATGCTTTCAATGTAATTAATACCCGCTGTGTTAAAAAATGAATCCAAAAAACAGCAAACTTAATTCAAATCTAAAGTGAACATTAACTTAATCTGACCAAATATTTTCGAAGTCTGAAATGGGAAAGGAAAATCAACAAAACAGCTCTTGTACCTCTTGAGCTGTTATTTCGTTTACTATAGGCGGAAATGCCTTCCCATTACAGCTAACAATACGCTGTCCAACCTCATTGTCACTGTGTCCTTTCACATTCAGAGCAAAGAGAGGATGGAGTCCAAATACCAGCATGTCATGGTCAAAACACTCTCTGGACATTTCTAAAATGCTTTATTCTTAGGAGGCAGGTTGTAATCAGGGCGCTCCTGAACGTCACAAACATTTCCATTCAAACAAGCTGCACAAGCCGGGGAACACATCATGTGTCCCTTTGGTGTGGGTTAGTGACACAACAAACACACAAAAAAACTATTCATAAACTGCCAGAGGTTTACCCAAAAATCAGCTGGCAACAGATTCATTATAATTGAAACTACCGTATATTTAAATAAAAAAAATTTCATTAAGCTCCTGCAGCAGAAGCACAATACAGACAGGATGTGGAAATCACACAGGATCTATACATATATGTAGACTGCAAACTGGTGAGTGACTTAGAGGTCGCATAACAAAACAGCCAAAAGATGATTTTCCGTTAGATTTCATTTGTATCCAGGAGTCACTCCGTGCAGGACATGTAAAAGCATCCAGGTCACACATTGACTTTAATCCCATATTGGCCTGTTAGTGACTTTGGATTTATTGTCTTACAGTCTTTTACAGTGGTTATCTGTGCATTTGTGAACCTGCTGGAATTAAAGCAAGTGGAACCCTGAACACAGAGCAGCAGCTGTAATCAGGCAGCAGTATTACAAAACTTGAAGTTATCTCATGTCAAGGATTTACAGTAACACATTACAGTTAAAAGACGTGCTCATATGATCTAACACAGGTTGTTTAGCTGACTTCAAACAGGAAGAGTTCCAACAGTACTTACCCAGCAGGAGGACTCCAAACACGGGGAGAAATATGCTCTCCAAATAACTTCTGCCCATCATTCAGAGCAGCCAAGTCACCAACCAGCGACACTTTCCTCTGATAATTAATTTAAGGCTAACCCGTTGCGTAGCATTTACACCTCATTTTCACAAAAATACCATTTGGATTTTTTTTTTTAAAGCTAGAGTAACAGTATATATGTTCTTATTAATGACCAACTTAATTACTTCTCTATATCGTTTACTCCCTCTCAGTCCCGACTCCACACAGCTGGGAGGTGCAGTGAAGTTTGACTTCCTGATGGAGTGGTTTTCAAAATAAAACCACGAAAGGACTCGATGTATGCGCGAACATCCCTGGAAGTTGATTCTGTTCATCGGGATCGGGACCAGTGACGCTGCGTTTTCATTGAACAGAATCAGCTTTCTGGGAGCACCACGAACCCCCCCCCCACAATGTTAGTATAGAAATTATTATTAGCATTAGAAAAAATATTATTAGTATAGAAATAAATATATGTTATTATTATTATTATTATTATTATTATTATTATTATTATTATTATTATTATTATTTGGAAATAAATATTACATTTATTGGCTTCATTCCATCAAACTGCATTCAGTTAATAACTGGATTTTAGATGTATTTTTCTACTGATTTAGCTTTGAAGAATATGCCACTTGTAGTCAGTTTGTTTCCGTAAGTTAAACGGTACATTTTTAAGAAGCAAACTATTATCTAGATTAATGAATCTGTGTCCCCTGTATTTTAATCACAGTGAGTTCTTCTCTCTCGTTGTATCTATTGCAGATACTTTGCAAGAAATTTAGTGTAAAAAGAAGTCAGGGTTTGCAAGATGCCATCGTGGAAGAACGATTTCATTACTGGAATCAAATGTAAGTCGCATAAGACTATCAGAAATAGCTGAGACCAACATGCCACAATATAAACAACAGAGGAAAGTGATAAATAAATGAAAACCATGTAGAATTAAAATGACATCTATTTTTATTATCCTCTGTGTGTAAATGTGCCCTCCTTTTATATGGAGTCAGGTATACAAGAAATAAAAGAAAAGAAAATCCATTTCTGATGACCACACTGCTATAAACAAACAAGCGAAACTTCACAATGATAGTAACAATTATTTCAACACTAGAGTTTGGTTTTGTCGTCAAATGTTGCATTTTAAGGTTAATCAAAGGTGGATGTGTTACATTTCCTGACTAATCATAAGCGCCTATCTATTTTCGGCTTTTTGTTCTTTTGATTTTGCGGCAGCACTCCTATGAGGCAGGAAGTTCAAAATCTGTATGTTTTTATTTAACAATAGAAGGAAACTGTTCATCTGCCGTGTCCAGCATTTCAAGCTTCATGGCTTTGTAGGTTTTACTTTAGCTTTTTGTAGATATCCTCAATCACTGAACTAAAATTAGGTTAGAGATTTTGTACAAAAATGCAAAAAAAAGTAGTTTTTTTTAATTATAAAAAAAACTTGCCATATAAGAAAAGTTCTACTATATCTCCTAAAGACAGAAAACAGTCCTGATGCTGAGTTACTTCCAAGTTTCCACAGCGAGGACAACTCCCAAATAAATGGACTACCACTAGTTCATTCACTCTAATGGCACACATAAATAAAGCATTGTGTAGTGAACTGTGCATTGTGAAGGTCAGAAAGGCCCGGGGCTAAGTGATGGATGTTTATATTGATCCAACAACTTAGGCTAGATGGCCTCGGCATCGGCTAGCTTTCAGCCTGCAACAAAGGCTTTAGAGAGGATGAAGGATGAGTCGCCCCTGCAAAAACACAGCCCATGGGAATGGTGCTGGGACCGAGATGTGCGCAGGGAAGGGACCTCTTTCAGGCTGTAGACCAAAAGGTCAGAAAAGGTGTTGGAAATGAGGAAAAGAGGGTGGGAAGGAGTTGGAAAAAAGAAAGAATGTGTCAGCTGTAGTGAGGAATGTGACAAAACGTGACTTCAGAGTAAATTGGCTTGTAAAGGAATTAACAATCACTGTCAACACAAAAGGCTGCGTTAACTTAATTTAAGCCAAAATATGTTGTTGTTGTTATTTGGTGGCTTAAGATAATAATTAAAGGCTGAAGATGACAACAAAATGCCAATCTTAATAAATATATATGAGACTACATACGCCTAGCCCATTTTCTCTTTCTCTGATGAGACTTGCTTTTAAACGTAATCGTGAACGGCCTGTGTGCTGTGACATGTATAGGACACATCCCCGTTTTATATAACAAAACAGTTAGGTTTAAGTAAAGGTTTTGGATTACATTTACAGTTACATTACTTTATTTGGTCATTAAATTAATGCATTTGTAGATCTAGAGTTAAAAAAGTAAACATTATTAAAGAAAAGTGATCATTGATTTTTGATTTTCAATACTTACACTTTGTGTAACGATGATGCAAAAGGCGAAGTTAGTAACACAGAAGACATTTATCTGTTTTAAAATCATAAATTTAGTTGTGGATCTAAGTTCGTCAGGAGCGCTATGCCAGCCATCGATCTTCTCACTGGAAGGCCTTGCAGGAAAAGTTTCAGGTCTTCTGCAGCTCAGTGCTGTCAGCTCTGTAAGTTTAGCACTCACCTTTTCTCCGGTGTGCCCTGTGAGGCATGTGCTGCTCTCCCCAGCTGTGACGAGCACGATCCTTGAACAGAGTCTTTGACCTCTTGTGTAAACCTGGCTCTGCCGGCACGATGCCATGGCACCTGCACCACTTGGAGTACTCTGCACAGGTGCAGAACCAGGACACCCAGAGGAGCCACGCACAGACACGCATCCTCACGCTACAGGTCCAGGGGGCAATTCCCCAACTCCTTACTGCAGTTCAGCTGAATCAACCATCCCCTTAGCCTACCGTGGCACTCCACAGACATTCAACATGTGACCTATCTTACGCCCTTCTTCTTATTTGGATTTGTTTCTCCATATTCCTCAGCTCCTCTTCCCTCCCTTTTTACTCTTGCTACTCTCACTCTCTCCCTCCTTTTGGTCCTTTTTTCCCCCTCTGAGCAGGAAGAAATTGCGAGAGGTGGGGTGGGTTTGGGGGCAAACAATGATTTAAAAAAAAAAGAAAAACACGTTTCAGACCCCATGCTGAGCACATACTGGGGAGAAGGGGTCCAGGGGGTACTGTCTTGTCTAACAACATCTGTGCCATTCATCTGGTATGGGATAAAGAGGGAACAGAAAACAGGGCTCAGTGTAGGGCAGGAAGGAGGGGACAGAAAGATGAAATAAGTGGGAGGTAACAGAGTGAGGCCTGTGTTCGCTAAGTCAGCTCACTTTCATTAATCAAATGTCTACCTATTGACTGATGAAATGCAGCGGAACAGTTTCTAAATATAGAGATCATCTCATAACCAGAATAACTGGACTGGATTTTGATCATTCTGAGGTTGAAAAGATCTTATAACTTTCAGAAAATCAACAAGGACAGACAGAAAGTTATTTCACTTTGTCAGATATTAGAGGAACCTTTATTTGGATTGCTCAAAGGCACGTCTGAAATATCACTTTGAGTTCACATGCTCAATTGTGAATTATAACACCAGAGGAATGTTACGTCACTTGACAAACAATAGCTTAAAAAAAAAGACAAAATGGGTACAAAGGCTCCTCTTTTTCTCACTGCATTGCTTTAATGTGACCCCCCCCCCCCCCCCACCACACACCCCCCCCCCCCCCCCCCCCCCCGCGAGGGGGAGAGAATCGGCCCCGACCGTCGACATACCCAGCCCCTGGTCCAGCGACAGGGAGGCGAGAGTTCAGGAGGTCGCCCCCGGATCCAGTGGCACCGGTGATGAGGTGGATCCAGG
>VUQR01000482.1:50962-66876 GCA_015108515.1 Hemichromis elongatus | reverse complement strand
TTCAATCGCCCCCCCCCCCCCCCCACACACACACACCCCATACCACCATCATCACCACCATACACTCCCTACCCAACCTCCCACCAGCCAAGTAGCCAAGCAAATTTGTAGCTGCCTGTCTGCACAGTATGACTCTCATACATCATCTTGGCTCGCCCACAAGAGGCAAACAAAAGTACCAAGTCAACCTTGTCAGAATGTTCTGCTTGCAATTCAGACGCAGTCAGTTTGCCTGCTTTGAGTGGCCTCCCAGAGTGCACAAAGAATACACTCCTGATTTGATTTGCATTACATCAACCTATCAACAAAAACAAATGGGCTTCCAAACAGAGAAGCACAGATAGGTAGCAGCTTGGGCTATTTTCTTCTGCGTTGCACCAGTTCTTTGCAGTATGTCTGTAGTTTGTGGCAAACAAATCACAAATTGAAACAAAATCAGACTCATTTGGAATATAATTCGGTATCTAATGCCTGTGACGGGCCTTTCACTGTCTATGCACAAGTATAAAAATACTGCACTGATAAAAATAATTTTGCAAGAAGGTTCATTATAATTAACTTCAAGTTGACTGAATATGTACGCCACACGGTAGTTAAAAACTAAGGTTAGCTAAGTTAAAAATAAGACATGAGTTACAATCAGTGTATTTGTTTTTTTTAGGACAATACAATAAAAACAACAACAACAAAAAACAACTCAGAAGTTGTGATTGTTTCCCTCATATTTGCAGAAACTATATATCAGTTTATTCTATTATAAAGAGAGGATGCAGTTTATAGGGTTTATTTTACACAGCACTGGTATTAGTAATGATAAAAGAGTCACTCCGTGAGCATATAGATGAATATGTCTGAATTTATGTAATATTTATGGTGTAGTGTACATAACTTAATGTGACATATATACTGTTTCAGAATGGAGTAAAAACAATAGTGTGGATGGTGACATGCACACTTCTTTTCTGTTAGCAACTCTGCAATCTAATATGTTACAGGATTATAATGTATATAATGTAATATTATAATATGGATTCTAAATGTCTTGGTGCATGCTTGTTCATCTGGATGTGGCGCTTTCAGTGGGAGAAACATTTCTTCACTCATGCAAGTGACTTCTTTTGACTCCTTTCTGTTAACTATATGAGACGAGGAGGTCATTTGGATGAGTGATGAAACATTTCTCCCACTGAAAACAAAAAGTCCAGAAGAACACAATCAACTTTTTGGGATGTCTTCTGAAGCTCTAGATAAATTCAAACACAGGTGACTTTGGTAACAACTAAGCATGTTCTGTGCATCACTGAGGCCCCCCATGTGGCCTTTGATCTTTGTAGCCATTGCCTTTCTACGCCCAGCTAATATTCAATAAGGTCTTCAGCACTGTCAGAATGGAAAATAGGCCAAGCTTTGGCCCTCGATGAGATGTCATGTCCAAACAGCAGAGGGCTGTTCGTGGGCAACCTGACCCCTAATTTGGACCACCATCCTCTTACCAAAGGAAAGAGCTTTGCATTAATTCATTCCTGAGCAAGAGGTAAAAGGCTAAGTCCACACCAGGATCTCAGTTTGAGGATTTTGCCCCCCTAGTGTGTATTGCAATTATAGCATCCTCTAGCGATATACAAAAGTGCACAATAGAGCACAACCAGGCAGCGCTGAGAAAAAAAAAAGCCCTCTTCTTGGCCCCAAAACTGCATAGTTTGTTGCTTGGGCGACGAGGCTTTGGTTCGTTTTCACATTCTATCACAAACTCTCTCATACCTCAGTGGAAGCCTCAGACAGTGAACTCTAGTGTCTTCAGCAGACACTGCCAGACACCCATGTTGGCTAATCAGTCCTTATCTAATTCAAGACTTTATAAGGACTTAAAATGACCCCGCTCGTGTTTCCCTTCGACAGACTCATCGGGTTTTATTTACCAAACTTGCTGAAAGGATAGCAAACATTGCCATCTGCTTGATTTAACACGAACTGAATGTCATTCTTTTGGGATAAGTGCGTCAACTTTGCCTGAAATCTTTAATGGATTGTGAGTGTTGTGGGAGCTAGGTGGGGTGGTGACAGTGTCCATATCGCAAACAAAGATGGCAAAGGATGTGAAGGGCAAGCCAGAAGTTCTGCTTGAGTGCATCTAAATGCAGGATCTACCCTAAGGAGAGCAACCAGCCCCTCTGCAGTTTCAAAACCACGCTCACACCTCTTTGCCCTTGCATAGCTTTCTCTTTCTGTATCTCTCCCACCCCCCATCTCTTTATATGTCCAGCTGGCTGTGCCACAAAGACTGCATCTCCCAGCTCCAAATGATCCTTAAACCCCCACATCCTTTGTTCTGCTCATTTTCCCACTCCCTAGAGATGGAGTTTAGCAGCAAAAATTAAAATGAGGAAAGGATAGAGAAAGATTAAAAAGTTGAGGTAGCGTGAGAGGGTGTGTGAAAACGAGAGCCAGGGAATACTGGCTTCATCAAGGCCCAGACTTCAGGGAATGTAAAACCTTGAGCGTGCAGGCTGCAAAGGCATTGAGGAATTGGTCTAAATATCTTTTGCATTGTGACCTTGAAATAGAAACTGCGGTGGAATATTCTCAAAAAGGCCAAAATACGTTGATAAGTGAAAGCAGCAGACCCAAAAAGTTTTCAGTCAAGTTAAAGCGAAGGTCTTTGCCAGCTAAGCCTCTTCGTCAATTTCACTGCTTTTAAAGACACTCGGTGCCACTTTCTGCGGGGGCTAAGATCAGGTTTTGCGGTATTCATGCGGTCAATTACAGCCAACAAGTCCCTCCAGGTTGAAAGGTTTCGGATCCCTTATCCCACCGTGATGAAATCCCCCCCGGTTCCCCAGGTTGTGCGAAATCATGCAGTGGATTGTTATGCAGAAAAAGGACCGCAGTATGGAGATGTGGGCTGGAACTAATAGGATTGGTTTTGATTCATTAGATTCTCTTTCATCGGCCTGGTTGGAATTCCACTCCATGTCTCCTCAGGCTTCACACTTTTAAAATGGAGGCGGGAGGGGGGTAAGTGTTTATAATTGAGCCTCTGGACTGCAAAAGCTCATTACTCTATGGAATCATCTTCTTATTGCGACCCCATGGAATCGTGTGAAAGCATCCCTCTGTTCTTCAATGTACTGACAACACTTTACAGCATATGATAGGACTGACTTACCCAACACTTAAATTTAAATGTGTATTTGCAAAATCTCAGTCTAGAAGAGAATCATTGCTGTCCTATGCAGCTGGGTTTTTTTTCCTAACCCAACTTTCTATAATGTCTGTTCCACATCAGAGCAATCCGTCCATGTCTGTGGTCCCCAGACACTGCTGCATCCAACAGCCAGCCTGCATCGTGATCACTTCTTGGTATTCCCGGATAGCTGGGGAAGGGGCCTTACATGTGAGCACGCAAACTGGTGCTAGGTTAACGTAAACCCGATTGGCCTGTTTTACAGGCAAATAAAGCTCCTCCTAATATAGTTACCAGTTTATTTTTTGCATAACAAAGTGTAATTATAGTTTGCCATGTGATATTTAAGCTTTTTAACTATCCATCTTAAGAAAGCTTCTCTGGAAAACAGAAGTCATATTAGACCAGTATAAATTTGAGCTTTAAAGCCAGAGAACAAAAGGCAAAAGTAATTCAAACAGTACTTTTTGGATTGCCAAATACATACATGAAACTGTGTTTGTGTTTGCACGACAGCGTCAGACCATGAGACTAAGATAAATTCAGCGGAACTAATTTAACCAAAAATGATGGATGCATCGAACTAAAAATGTATCCGGTCCAGAAATACATAATTGAAATGACAAAACTGAGGTACACTGAATAATTTCACTGACAAATCCACGACCTTTTTTCAGGTTATCAATCAAATAATAGATTTTTTGTTATTGGCACCACATGAATTAGATTCTGTAAAAACAAGCCAAAAAAAATGTGGTTTATTAACAGCCTTCATCAGTCTTCAGTCTTCCAGCTTCACACAGCTGTAAATGGCACATCATGTAAAATGTGTCGAGAATTTTAACGAGCAACTTTCACTTAGCACACCGGGGGCTAAATGTGCATCGTGCACTGTCACAATCATCAGTTACTGTACTTTGAGAGTACTACAGAAATTAATCAGTACCAAAAACTTGAGAGTCAATCACATACTTAATTATTTATTTATTGTTGGATAAAAAAGTTCAATGACAAAGAATTTCTGGCTTGTGCCATGGATACATTCAAAATTTACAGGATGTGGTCACAAAATAGAAAAATTCAACCCAAATACACCAATGCACATTCATGAACACACAAACAGCAGTCCTAAGACAAAACCAGATCTTCCATTCACAATGTAGTCTGTTTCCACGTGAAGGGGGGCTGGGGGGCTGAGGACTTGTCAGATTGGGTAAATCAGCCTGTGATTCTGGCGCCAACTCTAATGTGTTTTTAAGGGCTTGGCATAGACTGGTTCCAGGAAATGAAAGGGAAGCAGCACAAAGATTGCCACCAGAAAGATGGTGCTCACCACAGCCAGAAGCACGTAGCGCCCGATGAACAATGTGTCCACTATCTACAGAGCGAAGAGAAAGTAAATCCGTTAGAAGTTTGTCGTCTCTAGTGTATGGAAAACACAGTTACACAAAACGTTCCTCTATTAGCCACTAGATGTCATGAAAGAGCTTTCATAAACGCTCGAGTGCAACTAGGCATTCAGCACACGGACACACACATTGAGACTCCAAATGTTAATCTCATTTAACTGTGCTTTGTTCCTTTGGTGTCCTGGTGAATGATGTCTGTACAGAGTTTCCTGAACACTTCGCTTAAATCTCACTTTTATAAACGAACCTAGCAGCCGGATCTGTGGCAGCACTGCAAATTTTAAAGCCAATAGTTCTCAAGCCTGAACACAAGTGTGCTGAGGAAATGTAAATGTGTAGAAGATGTTGAAGGAGAATCAAGACAATTTTTGTTTTAAACTGTAAATATTATATATCTTTATACATTCTGGATTCCTCAGTGAGAACTCAAACTTAAAAGTTCACTCATTTAATGTTTTTTTTATTTTTCTGTAGATAGTACAAGGTTATCTGGCTCACTTACAAAGCTTGATTTCTTTTTGTATAGTAAAGCTTAAAGTGGCTTTCTTTACCAACAACCTCATGACTGGTGTCAACGGTAGAGGCAGAGTGAAGAGTAACAAATAAGGATATTTGGCAGGAAACACAGTTTGATTTAGTTTCAGGTAGCTGGAAATCCCTGAATTCCCCAAATTGATGCTGGATTTTTATTTATTTTCCCCAAATTGAGATTTGCATTGTATATTCTGGCACCACAATATGTGCTTTTACTTAATCCAAAGTGTTGCAAGCAGTGACACGGAGAACGATGAGCAATAATCAAAAGCACCTGCATCCCTACCAAAGCAGTAGGATGGACTAGGATTTGTATGGTGCTTTTACAAAACACTGCTCCATATTCTATACATTTTCCATTAATATACAGATTAAATATTGCTCTACCACAGCTTTTAGTCTCTTTTCATGAATAAGTGCTGAAAAAATGAATTGAAGTTTACTACCTGTGGAGCATTATTCATTTACAGCATCCGTGGATCCTTAAACATCTCTTTTGCCTTTTCTGACGACTACATCACTGCATAACTCGGACAGGCCTGAAACATTTGGTTAACTGTGATGCTATAAATACATATACTATTCAAAGATGTCTTTCTAGTTAACTTGGTGTTGGTGAACATTCAGTTTAGTTCGTTATATGGCAGATGGGAGAAAGCCACGATGCAGGCTGTGACTGGCAGGCATAGAGACAGCTCTATTTCTTGCTGGCTCTGTCCTACACTCTCGCACAGCGGTGAACACTTTGTGTGTTCACAGTGTTCACCGCTGGCTGGCTATTAAAGCCTTAGTATGACTTCTGATCTTCTGTGGGTTCACTTTTGGGTTCAAACAGTAAAAATACAAAAAAATCCCTGCTGTCCCTTTTGTTTGTCTTTGCATTGGAAACAATCTTTTCCACCGTACCACCAGTTCACTATCTGACACTTTTGATGCAATAATTAATTTAATGTAATGCTCGGGTATCTGTGGTAAACTGACCTTCTTTAACAGACTGCACAACAACCAGCTGCACTGTTTCACATTAAATGCTGTCTCTGAGTCCCTGCTGTTACAAAGCTGTCATTATATAAGCTTAGAGGCTCTCATTAAAAGAAGACCAGTGCACATTTAGCACTTATATAGGCACAGCTTATTATTATCTTACACATAGAAAAATGATCCAAGATATAACAAGAAAACCAGTTCAATAGGTGGAATAGGTTGAACATGCTGGAAGGGGTATATCACTTTAAACCAGTGGCCTAGAATTGGTCATCAAACCTCTGACGGTATGTAGGTTCAAGGAAAAATGCTGTGATTTGAAACATGTTTGTTGTTTCGCTCTCACACAACTTAATGCTGATTCGGGCTTCTCTTTATTTTGGAATCCTGCTGTTCCTAATCTAGACAGATGATCAGCGGGAACACCGACAACACAGCACTGCAGCTCACCCAAGCAACATGTCAGTTAAGAGATGTGAAGCGAGCAAGACGCAGAGCTCAGAAAAACAACACATCTGCCACACTGACGTTGCCGTTTCATGGATAAGGGGAAGTCCGGACTTTAAAAATTTGCCATCAAAAAGATTTAATCAGGACTCCATTAATGCCTGCGTGTTATAATTTGGATCATGAGCCTCCCGTGAATACAAGAATACAAATGGAGAAAACACCCTTAAGCCAAATAATGGGAGGAGAGCAGCAATTCTACTGCAGTCTTGAGCAGGATTTTACAGGGTCTGCTGTGGAATGAGAGAAGGTGTGTGTAGGTGTGTGTGTGTGTGTGTGTGTGTGTGTGTGTGTGCACGCGTGCAAACCCACTGGTGTGCATGAGGTGGGGTTGATGTACGCTGTTTCTTATAGATGCATTTAACACATCTCACTTTTTAATTTGCCAATTACGCAGCAAGCAGGAGCCCAAAGTGCGGCCCATGTTTTATTAATGTGCCACAGGACGCACAGTGTGAGCAGGCAGGCAGTGGGGGAGGTAAGGGAAATATGGGGTGTGGTACAAACCACCCCCACCCATGCTCTAAGACTGCTCTAATTGGCACTATGATATTTCACTTTTCTTTAACAGGAGGTTAGACATTCTTCTCTCACACTTATCTTTCCGCTTGTAGCTAGGTTTCAAAGTTTGTATGTGTGCGTGTATACGGTACATCACAACATGATACAAACACAAAAGGTCCCTAACTGTGCCCAGTAGATCAATTTATTTCCTTTACATTCATATCTGTCCACACGATCCTATGGGGGAGAGTTGATGATCTGTTTTCTACAGGTGTTACTACAAACTCCAGAGAACAGAGATGAAGACGTCCTTTCTGCTCGGTTCTTTTCATTTCTTTAAACACATTGTGTCTTGCTACTATATTATTTGAAGTGGGTAGATTTTGTCTTTCTGTTTTGAGGTTTACATAAAGTGAATGAAAGGCAAAAAATCCCCCCAAAACAGAACCTTTTTTTACGACTTGATTTTTATTTTTTTTTTATCTCAAATCATGGGAAATAATGTGCGTTTCATTAGCGACTTGATAAGTGAGCAAACCTATGTGTGATAATTAGTCAGCATAGGTTCATTTTATTTGAAAACCTTGCTCAGAAATCCAGGAAGTCTGATTTTGCTGCCTCCCCCTCTCTCTGTTGTTGGTCTGGTATCTGCCTTTGCACAAAGGATATAAAACACGAGCTGGCCAGAATGCAGCTCCGCTCTGCTATTTCTATGGGGTGGCAGCTTGCTTGGCAGATCTAGCCGGCTTATTGGCACGACCCGGAGGCAGCATGGGGGAGTGTTTGTTCTGTGTTGCTGCTGGTCTAAGATAAAGCAGACCAGGCCTTTTACGACAAGCACATGCACAGAAGTGCACACACTGACACTATTTACAGGCATACAGTGTTGTGCAGATACTGCCTTACATTACAGTAGAATTAAGCTTTCATTGTGGATCAGCTGTTTATATACACTCACTGCATCTTAAGGCTAACTAGAACAGATCTTTAATTAGTACAAATGAATGTAGCGAATGCTGCAACCGAGCACGGTCAGAGCTTTGCCATTTAGAACTAAATATAACTCACCTTTCTACACGTTGTCTGTACCGTAATAAAATGCTCGACTGTAGAGCTTTGTCTTTAAGAATTAGGATCGCAGGCACTATAATTAACAGATTAATTAACATAATGTATTGAGCATGGGATAAACATTCAGCTAAAGCCTGCTGTTAATTTGTGGTTTCTAAATGCTCATTTTTCACTCTGCACCCAAAACACTGACTGGAAACGAATGCCAAACAGGCTTTAGATCAAGACTGACGACATCACAGACCCCCATCATTGCCGAATGGACTACATTATGTTGTCATTAAGCAGGAAACACCAACTACCAAGTTCCGGGACCTTATTTATAAAAAACAAAAAAAGAGTACGTGTGATTTCTACAACACGTGTACACATACCTGCATGCACTGCTCCCTTGATAAATCAGATGTGGATCAACCTACTGATCACGTCACATTGTGTCACCACACTACTTTTATGCTAACTAAAATTAAACTAAAACTTGGAAAACAAAGTAGAATAAGTAAATACATAAATAATATAGAGCACAATTTGTTAGTCTGGTCAAAATTTTATCACAACTTGCTTGATGAGGAATTGATGGATGTGTTTATTGCTCATGTGTAAAAGACTGTGAGTGAACTACTATCAAAAAAGCCATTATATGCCATTTTCTGTAATAACTGTACTGATTTTCTGAACTGAATTGTACTGAACTGTTCAAGAACAAACTAGAAGCAGTTCCTCTTTGCTCAAGGGCAATGTGATTCACCACCTCCCCAGCTTTGTTACCAGTTTACTCGTCTCCAAAATATTCCTACACGTGCATCACTCTTTCCATACTGTGGTCTTTTCAAAAACTCCGATCTCTGCGTGAGAAATCATGCAAGTTTTTATCCCACGTTACACTGGCCAGGGGTTAGTGAATGTCAAAACGTTTGTCTACCCAAGTGAACACTCAGCTCTTTATTTACATCTAATCTTGTTTCTATTTATCTCTGAAATAAAAGTGCTACAATTGCAGCTAAACAACAAAAACGAACCGTGTTTTATGTCTTCTAACTGAGGAAAAGTTACCCCACCACTTAATAGCTAGTGTTAGCCTCTTTGACTTTGGCTAAAATAACTTCAGAGACGCTTTTTGTAGTCATGTAGCAGTCTATGACATCAGTCTGCAATACAGCAGAATCCCATCAGTGGTGACAGATTCTCAGTAGACATCTCAGCATCTTAATAGGTCTTTCCAGGACTCTCCGTGTCTTAGTTTTCAACCAGTTGGTCTCAAATTCAGCTACTGGTGAAATATTATTGGTGAAAATCAGCAATATTCACCTCATTGAAAGCCAATGGGATGAATATATGCAGTACTGACCTGTGACTAATAGATCAATGCACCCCTAGCTAGGTTATATGATAATAGTACATGTTTTTTAGTTTTATGAATACATTTGAAATAAATGGTATCACGTTCTGTATGTTCCTGACATCAGTGCAGCAGCACATATACAGTAAGAACTAGTAGAAAACCTTCTTCTTCGTACACTGAACAAATTAATGAGTCAAATTATACTAATTAGTATTCCAGACAGCACACGAGACTTGAAGTTGAGTTTACTTACCCATTAAACAAAGATAGTTTTTTAGTTTTTTTACATTTGTGCACATGTAAACATGTCTGTGATTAGTGAACGAAGCTCACCTCTATATCTTTGAAAGGCAGAGGTGTCTCTGGGCTGCGGGGGAAAAGCACCAGCACTAAAGTGATGGTGAGAGCCACGAGGAAAACAGGAAGAACTCCTAACCTGAGAAGACACATATGATTCAAAGACAGAGGGTTGAGGACGAGGTCTCCACTTCTGAGTTAATGATCTGTAAGACGCGCAGGGTTACCTGAGGCTAATGCCATCATAAAATACCAATCTAAACAATGGCAGCGCCTATTGTGGTTTTCAAAAGTTGTTAACTTTCCAATCAAGTAAACAGCATCATGTTTCACACATTTAAGCTTTACTGTAATTGCACAGTGTTTGGTGTTGCAGGAGTTCAAATTTACTGACTTTAGTGGTATAATGGCCCAATGTTGAGTAACTGCACAAATGTTAATCAGCAGGGAGCGCAAGGTGTCTCGCTGCAGCACTCAGCCAGTGAAGCAGCGTGTGTCGACAGTTTTGTTAAAACTTTCATGGAAAAGTTGATTTTTTGCTGGTCTCACTGAGTAGCCTATAAAACAAAGCAATGTCTCAGCACGTCTCACGGTGAATGTGCAAAAATCCCTTCCCTTGGTGTTAATTAGATTGATTTTGAGCACTTAACACCTCCTTTGTCCCTCGCCTCCTCTCAAACACCCAGCTCCAGTCCTTAATGATATTTGAGACATTATTTTTTTTTTTTATTTTAACCCAACTGACAGGGTGGGAGGTGCCCACGAGTCAGTGAACTAATGCTGGCATTAATGCATGACATCAGCTTTATCATACGGTGCTTTTCTTGAGGCACCAAACAGCAGGTATAATGGGACACTTAGGAGGCAGAAAAAGGTAAGATAACACAGGAGTGACAGACAAGTGAGGGTGGTGCAGGACATGTATTACAGGTATTATAGCTATTACAGATGTGTTCGAGGTCTGAGCCCCTTCGTGTTTGCACTAGTGTTGGACAAGCTGACAGATGAGGTCAGGCAGGGGTTTCTGTGGACTATGATGTTTACAGATGACATTGTAATCTGAAGTGAGAGTAGGGAACAGGTGGAAAAGAGCCTGGAGGGGTGCTCTAGAGAGTAGAAGCAAGGTGTAAGGTGTAGCCATCAACACAAAGAGGCGAAGAAGCGAGTGCAAGAAGGGTGGAGTGAGTGGATACGATTTGTGACAGAAGGGTAGCAGCGAGACTGAAAGGGAAGGTTTCCAAGATGGAAGTGAAACCTGCTGTGATGTGTGTTTGTAGAGATGTCGGTGCTAACAAAATGACAGGAGGCAGAGCAGAAGGTGGAAGAGTTGGAGATGCTGAGGTTTTTGTTAGGAGTGACCAGGATGGACAAAGTTAGAGAGAAATGTTTGGACATTTACAGAGGAGGGACAGTGGATACACTGGATAAAGGATGTTTCAGATGGAGCTGTCAGGCAGGAAGAAAAAAGATGATGGGACAGAGGAGGATGCTAGGGAAAGGGTGAATTGGAGGTAGATAATCTGCTGCAGGTCCCTAAAGGTAGCAGCAGAAAGAAGAAGATATTTTTTGGGATTACACTGTGGCTACTGTATGACGCAAGCAAATGCCAATACAAGGAAGCCTCACTAATGCAGTACTTACAAGATGTCTCACAGGTGGAGTTAGGCCCACCTATAAGACAAATGGCGCAAATTTCAAGGAAATAAGGCACCCGATGAGATAAACTCTATGTTATCGCGGCTTTTCGTTATAAATATTCCTGTTTTTTCATCAGAGTTAAGCCTGTGTGTGCGTGCTGTAATCTCACTCACTTTGCGGACCCTGACGCTCTCAGCAGCAGCATCCCAAACACAAGAGCCACAATCCAGACCGCCACAATAACGAAAACGCCGGTACCGACTTCAAGCACAGTATTTGCCATTTTAAGGGAGCTAACTCATCACACCAAACGGCCAATCCTTTTTGTTTTTACGAACAATGCTAATGACATACTTATTAACGCTGTGTGGTATCTAACTGCCGTCAGATGTAGCAGCTAACGCTAGTCGAAGCACTGCTTTACAAGTAAGTTCACTGTCACTAGCGTTGCTATGCTGAGACCGTCGGCTTTAAAATATCAGCCCGACACAACTAAAGTCGCAAGTTAACGCTCCATTTCTCAAATAATAACGGGCCGAGCTTCGATTAAGCCTTTTCTATGGCGTCATTTGCTTCCTGGTAACAATAAACTGTAATGTAACTGGATACAGCAACCAGACGACTAACCAATCAAATGCGTTGTTACTGAAGAAACGTGTGACGCTGCCACACAGCACCAGAGAAGAAGAAAACAGAACCTTCTTATGCGAATGTCGAACTTTACCCCATTTATTCCGAAGAAGGGTCCCATTTTCAGCTGTTTCCCTCGTACAGCCAAGCCAGGGCGTGGTTCGGCGCCTTATATTAGGTTCACCTCACTGACATAAAGATAGATTACTTCAAAGTTTATGAACCGGCGAAACACTCAAAAAGTCTTGTGTAAATGCTTACCTGAAGGTATCCCCAGAGCACCCCCAAAACAGTATTAACTCAGTCTTGCACAAAACACATTTAATCTAAGGGATTACCACAGGTGTTCAAAGTAGTGCGATGTATGTTCTACTCTTGTTTTTATTCAGAACAATTTTCTGCTCTTTAATGTACAAAGTGTATTAATAGTGGTGACTGAATCTCTCACGTGCACTCTGTGATCGAGCTCAGATTTATTATGTGTAATATTCATGGCGACCAGCAGGGGGCTAACCAGGTCCGCGATTCAAAGGCATGTGCGTTCTAGCGCGCGCGTGTGCGCGCTCCATGCCGCGGTTCCTTTTGCTGCTTACGAGAAGAAATTATGAATATGTTGCCTTATTAGATTAGATTTACATTTTTTAGAACAGTTTAAACCGTTCTGTATGTTTCGCCTATGCCCGCCTGACGTGCCATTGGTCGATTTAATCTTTTCTACACTTTCACCGCAGTCAAACAGATTAAAGCCCACACAAACGTCTGTCTTTCAATGTTGTATCAAAGTGTCCAGGAAGGGGCGATTCTAGGACGAGAACTTGAAGGGGGCTCAGCCACCATCATAATGACATGCATACACTGCCTTGCAATTAATATTAACGGAATATTCTCCTTGTGAACATGTGCTGTCCTTTTCACCTTTACAACCCTCAGTTCATCGGGATGCACATTACAATGTTGCCTTCAAAAGCAGCCTAATTATTTGGACGACCAATTGCGTCAAAGAATGATTTAGAATGAATAATTACAGTTTTCAATATAATAGACCAGTGTTAGAGTGGGCAAACCAAAGGCCAAGACTGCTGACCAGAAATAACCACAGTGTGTTAAAGAACTATTTGTAAGAAAGCAGATATAAAGAGAAACAGGCACAGCTTTTTGTCACTCTCTTTTTTCAGTGTCTTAACCAGCACAGGCAGTTCAGTTTACTTTAATTAATTAAATTAGTGTTATTCAGTACATATATTTTTTTTTTTAAAATCCCTCTGCCACCCCATACACCTGGAGTTGGTAGAGGTGATTTTACACTAAAGTTTTCAAATTCATGCAAACCCTTCATTGATTCTGCAGGATCAACAAATGATATCAGGCACCCTGATCCAAGAGTGGAGAACAGATTTGTGACGGCATCCTGTTCATTCCTGTCCATTCAATTCGTATCAGTTAATATATTCTATTTAGAATGTGAAATCATTATTAAGGACTGTGAGCAAAACAGAAGCTCTCTTGGCTTAATAACTATTCTTGGCTTTCACTACATATCCACTCATACCTGTTCTCTCTCTCTCTCTCTCTCTCTCTCTCGAGGTCTGCTGTACTGTAAACAAACACTGAACCCCAGCTTCACCAGAACAGGAATATGAAACTGATAAAGCGCATGCATATGTACCAGCAGACCTGAGGCTCAGAAAGATAAAATTAGCCAATAGTCTCTGACAATCTATCCAACGTTAAGCGTTGACCCTGTGTTATCACAACAATTTGCACTTTACATATTTGTGTAATGTGTGTTTTCAATCTGCACAACAGAATTGTGTCGTGGAACGACCTCTTCATCTTCTTTCTGTCACGATAACACAAATCTTACTTATTTATAAAAATCCACACTGTTGATGTTGAAGCGTGCAGCACTGCTGTGTGAGTGCACTGCAACTTCATGGACATCTAAGTCTGTGTTTGTTATAACCTGCACTGACTCCACAGACCAGATGGGAATATAAATACAACATTAGACAATAATGACAGAAAATAATAATTCGTTATACTGCTGTTACTGTAGCTATTTTTAGGGGTGCTATGTTTACATTCAAGGGTGCTTGAACGTCCAACAAAGAAGCTCTAAACTCGTGTCTTTCTTGTTTGAACAAAGAATTTGAATCAGTGGTAAACCTGAACAAGTGAGGATATAACAGAAAGAACGAGGATACGTGGTGGTGTGGTGACTAGCTGAGACGCTTTGCATGGAAGCTGCTGCCCACAAATAACACGCAGCGAATTAGGTTTCTTGTCTCAAAAAGGTTCAAGCTTACCTGTAACTGGACACACTTTCCTGACAAAGGCGGTCACATTATGTTTGTATAAGACTGAAAGCAAAGAGGATGACTGAGTAGATGTAGGTCACTTTACTTTTCAGGTTTATAAGAGTCCACTCAATGTGTTCATGTGTATACATTAAAAATCATTTCAAAATGTCATTTAAATGTTCACGTTAATGTATTTTAAGCTGGTCGAGACTGATTCTCATGATTGAAAAGCAACTAATTTCTTTATTCAAATGAACTGTTGCTTGCTGTTTTTGTTACTGTGATTGCAACTCGACCGCACATTTCAATGCGCTCTTCCTGGAGGTTTCGTGCGTTTGCAGCCCTACACCTGATTGCCGTATTTCCCATGGACACTGGAAGGCATCAGCAGCCCGGTGTTGGGAAAACGGGGAGCGGAGATGAAGATGGAGGTGGGAGGGGCTTGACATGACTGACGTCAGCGACTGTGTGGAGGAGTATAGGCTGTGCTGTCAGCCCAGTGTCAGTCTGATGAAGATTGGCATGCAGGTAAGCTGTCATTCATTTTCAATGTCAGTGCATGGGAGCAGGGCTTCAGCACTCCAGCGTCCTTTTTCCCCCTTTCCCCCCCTTCATTACAAAAGGCAGGACATTATTCATACAGTCAGACAGCCAGCCAGGCCAGAGTGAGGGAGAGAGAGAGATAGGGAGGGAAAGAGAGACAGAGAGAGTGAGGGAGGGAGAAAGAAAAAAGGAGAGAGAGAGCGAGAGACTGAGGGAAGGGAGGGGGCCTAGAGGAGGGGGTGAAAAAAGAGAGAGGGAAAGGAGAGGAGAAGCATTTTTGTGTTGGACTCAAAGACCAGTGGATTTTTTTCCTTTGCTTCATGCGGCATTTGGATTTTTGAAATTGTCGCGGTAATGTTTGTGATGCGGTTATCTCTGTTTTTTCCCCCTTAATTTATAAAGCGGATGTTTTGGTGCAAATGTTATAGTTTGAAAAGAATAAAAGCAGTAAAGCGTGCAGGAAGCCGGCGTACTGTTTGCTTTGAGTTCTTTGTCAAAAGCTTCGGAACGCGTCGTCCCATTCTAATTAACACTTCATTTTACGGCGTGTCTGTGACCTGCAAAAGGCGTGTTGTGCTGTAATGTAATGCAATTTTCTTGATGTTGAAGTTTCGTTGTTGCGCGTTTAAAAAGGCTTTTATTTTGACTGGCCGAGTTAGGTGAGGTGTAAATGGCGGGGGGGTTCATGTAGCACAGTTCTAATTTGATGTAATTCACTGAACTTCATTATTATTATTCTTAATACCACTGAGTTGTGTGTGTTTAATTGTTTTTGTTTGCAGGAAAAAAAATATCTGTCTGCATGTTATTTAACCTGAAAATGAAAAACAGAACTATAGTTACCTTTAAAATATAATTTAGATCTTTTTGCTAATGACTTACAAAAGTATCCAAACTCTTCAGAGGAATTAGCGTAAGTCTAAATTGTACCAGCAGTTTATCAAATTAAAACAAACAAATCAATTAACAAA
>VUQR01000482.1:15893-26509 GCA_015108515.1 Hemichromis elongatus | reverse complement strand
TCTCCCCCCCCTTTTTTTTTCTTCCCCCCCCCCCCCCCCCCCCCCCCCCAACTTTTTCCATTTTCTTAGTGAGACTAGTAAACTTTAAAGTGAGAAAAGTGTCTTGGCTCGGATATCAGCAGATTTTATACCAGTCCTCGCTACTCATTCGGTGGTACCTGCACACCACACAGAGTACTCCCAACTGAGCCGTGTAGAACCGGATAAATGCCATTCCTTAAGAGGCTCTGTGTTCACAGGTTGCTGGAGGTAGGTGGCCTGCTGTGAGGCCCAACCACACTCCCACTGTTCTGGAGGAGCTTTAAGTGAAAGATCAGGTGTCCAGCCCTGAATGCCTGATTGAACTTAAATCTTTTACATGTGCACAAAAACTGTTCTGTGTGGATCAGTCACAGCCAGTCAGTTAACTCTTCAATGGAATGTTAACCACATCCATTTACCGACCTTCCTGTTTTCACCTCTTTAAAATTATAAGTACATTTGTATTATAATTCCTTTGTTAGCAGGGCTGGAGTTTGACATGAAAATAGTTAAATAAGGAGAAGTCACATGGAAAAATTGAACATGATTTATTGGCATACATAAATTAATGTATTTGGTGATTCTACTCTGATGACCCGTCACGGCAGAATAGAATTCCATCGGTGATAGGCTTTAGGACAGGACCCCTGGACTCTAGATGAAGACTGAGGCTTGGATGAAGCTCTGACTGAAGTCTCTTTGGAGATGAGGAGGAGGTGCGTTGCACAAACGAAAGAGAGGAGAGCACAGATTTAAACCATGCAAAGTAGTGGCTGATTGGTTCAAAGAAGGCAGGTGAGAAGATGTCAGCATAGCGACTGACACCAGGGGAAAGTGGTAGTGACGTAAAGAACAAAAAGCAGTCTAACACCCAGGAAAGCAGACAGATGAGTGATTGCAGATCTTTCATACTGAACTCATGCATAAGCTTCATTGGGTTAACTATTTAAAACAACGGAAATGTTTTGGATGGAAAAATCTCAGATTTCTCTCTGTCTTACAACATCTATACTTAATGTACGTTACATAAAAAAACAAACACTTGAATTATTATGAATTTAGTATTCATGATAAAATACAAGTACATTTTCAGTTTTCATATTTTGTCCCACATATACTTGCTATCAGAAATACTCAGAGCATTAAATATCGATAAATCTACTGATGAAATTGGTCCTGAAAAAGTGCACTACTTCTTCTTTTACTGTTGTTGAATTCCTGCTCCTATTATTTAATGGTGTTTCAGCATTATCAATAACTTTTAATTAATGTTTAATCATTCTATAATGTCTTAATTAGCTATGAGTGGAGGACAGAGAGAAGCTAATACTATAAAGTGCTGCGTTGTTGTGGCCAAGCTAGCTGTAAGGTGCCATTTTCCTGGTGTGTAATGTTGCATATTATTATAAGCATCAGAAGTAAATCTATGTGTGGTTTTGTTTTGTAGAGAATTGTTGACAAAGCAACATCAGTTCTTGTACTAATTTAGGAGCACACATTCACATGTAATTCATACTTCACATGGTGGCATGCTGTTGTTGGTTACACTGCTAATGATTACCCAGTTTAATATCAGTCACGTGAGCAGACTTTATCCACATTTTTTTAAACCTTTTAATATTTATGTACCCTCACTTCTTGCTGTAGCTTCAGTCTGTGGTTCTGTTTTTTAAAGTTTGTGATTATGAGGATTAACCCTCCAGCAAATAAACATTTTGCGTAGACATTACAAGTAACAATAGAGTCAGTAACCAATGACAAATCCACACAAGAGGAGACCTGGGTTTCAGGTAGCTCCCTTGTTCAGTTTTCTTTCTTTTTTTGATTATTACTGTTGTCTTTAGCTACTCTTAAGTTAGTGTTAGTCATCAAAAGCAAGAAATTTAGGAAGAGATAGTTTTATTAAAATTAGCCACTTGCCAGCCTCCTCTGTCAGGCTTTTGAGACATAACACACAAGGTGCATGTGGACTTTGGGCATTTAACTAAGAAGACTGCAAGAGGTCACCCTAAGGAGTGGCCATTTACCACTATTAGTTGTTGCCGTTGTTGTTTTACTGGTGAGGTCAGGTGTATATTAGCATTCTTGTGTAAAAATGTGACTTCATTTTCTTTAAAATTGTAATAGTTAAATATAATTATGTTAAAGTGTCCTAGTCATGAATGATACCCATAAAATCAGGTGATGCGAACAACAAGGAGTATATTTTATGTATGTTGTTATAATGTTGAGCAGAAATTATGTGGCAATGGAAACCACCATCTTTAAAAAGACCATTACTTTCTAATGATACCCGGACCTCCCGGAGACCAAGAATAGGGCACTTCATTGGTTTCTCAGAAACAATTGTCTGGCCTTTGAATGTTACTTTGGAGAGGATAGTGGTTCTATATTACATTTACATGACAAAACAACCCATTAATGTCCTCAAATTGTTTTTTGGATCCTCATGACTGGAACTTCTTCCCACAAAACAGTTTGCTGCTGCTGCTGCTGCTGAGTCATTGAGACAGCAAAGTAAAATTGTAGCGTTCCACTTTTAGTAAATTATAGGCATCCATTAATGTAGAGTTCATTTATTTAGTTTTACAATGGGGCCATTGATATCAAAGGGGCTGTTGGGAGAAAAAAAACAGGTTATTTTCTAATTAGATATTTTAGAATTACTTGAGGAAAGTGGAGGAACTCAATAGCAATATCACCAAAGCCAGTATAGTACATTCTGTACTTTACAAGTTTTACTCTAAGGCAGGTAAAGACCATATTTTGCCCATTTGCACTATGAAGGTGCCTCCTATAATGAAGAAGTCAAACTTCCATGGCAGACATGTACATCTTAAAAAAAAAAAAAAGCCAACAATCAACTATGTAGACTATGTCACCATGGTGGGTAGCAACGCTTTGAGCTCTAACATTATTTCTTTGGCTAGTAGGCTTCATTTACCAGTGGCAATCATTTGACATTTTGTCTCTCTCTTTGATGTAAAAAAAAAATACACTAATGGGTGTTTTGATTTGTCAGTGTGTCATTTTGGGTTTGGTACAAATATTTTTTGAAGAATGAAAATTATCTCTGTCTATAAGTGTTAGCTGTATGTCAGATTGGCACGCTGTCCAAATGATATCCTGTCCAGCCACCTGTATTCCACCAAAGGAAGAAGGTGTTCTGGGTCACTCTTGGTATCTTTCATCAAGCCTCCAGTTTGAGATGTCTGATTCTATGTTGTAGCTACTCTATGTACCTTCCTTAGGGAGAGCTTAGTTAAGAAGTTAAGAGTTAGGAACTAGAACAATGGAGGAGCTGTACGCACATGGCAGTCTCTAGTTGTTTGCCAAAGGGGTCATTTATCTCCGCGTACACACAGGCTAGACTAATCGCACAGCCAGCCTTCATGTCCTCTCAGCCCCTAAGTGTCCCCCACCTCCTACCCCCCACACCCAGAACCTCCACCAAGGATTGTTTTACGCTTAATTTTGTTAGACTTAATGAGATTTCACTAATTAAATCTCCTCCTGGTTGGAGGAGACCCCCTACCTCACTTTACATTACCCCCCTTCCACTTACCATCACTGCTGCCCATGGAGATTGTGCTCATAGAGCTATTTTAAACAAATAAACTTTTTTTTTATGAGGAACAGGACAGTGGGAGTTTTTCAAATTTGATTGGGTTTGCAAGGGCAGGAAAAGATGAGCCGCAACACAACAGAAGTGGCAGTTTTTGTTTCTTAACTTCAGTACTGCTATTCTTTAGCCATATTTTGAAGCACAGTAGCCAAAGTTTAAAAGCAGCTCCAAGTGACAGGTCATCACAGACATGCACACATGTTCCAAATACATGTCCCTAATAATAATCCCTGCTTAGCTGTATGGGAGTGCTAAAAGGGAAGTGCTGAAGGGTGGGACTCTCGCAGTTCAAGCAGTGAGGCCTTGGAGGTCATTGTTGACAGCAGCCGGTTGCCCTGCTATTGTGGACGACCCAATGGGACTCTTGCAATGACTATTGTGGGAGCCAACCTCCTGTTTCCCGTTTGAGTACCGGACACCTAGTGCCAGCTTCACCGCTTGGCTCCTTGGCCAAGAAGTCCATTATACCCCTCACACTCCCCTGTCTTCTCCCTCTGATGCCTCCGTGTCCATTGTAGCCCTGCTCCCCCATCCTCTGTCTGATTTATGCACACACACATACACACCAGCCAGCCTCACAAGAATATGTGCTGTGGCCCTCGGGTGGGCGAGTGGGCAATGTGCCCGTTTCAGATGGGAGTGCTTCCTTGATGAAGGCCCATGCTGATCGGATTTCTGCCACCTGTCATTCAGTTTAGGGGGGTAGGAAAGGGGGCAAGATTGCTGGTGGGTGGTGGAGTGAGAGGGTTGGGGATGGACTTGGGGGGTGGCAGCACAGGAGAGATGTCATGGCAATCTGGCCAAATTTTATACTATTAATAATTATCGCTTGTTGTAAGTCATTCTTACAAGCCCAGCATATTTATTTTGAATTAGATACTTGTAGATTGTTGGTGGTTTCCTCTGGTGTGATTCAGCCCTACTGGGTTGAGATTTTAGTTAAACTGGCATGGAGATCCTAATAGACAGTACATATTATACATATCTACTTTATAACTACAGTTAGCACTGTAACTGGGAAAAAAAGACAAAAATGTAAACGCTGTATCAATTATAGGTATACCTTGGTAGTTTAGCTGGCTGGTTTTGACAGATCTGAAGCTGTATGTATGCACCATAGCTTTCACACCAGACTACAAATTATTGTGTCGATATTTTATGAAGTAATGAAATGATTTCAGGTACTAGTTGGGCAACAAAATACAAAATTCACCTTCAAATAGGAATATGCTACCAAACTTCTGTGATTTGAATTTGTTTGACACTTATGTTCTTCATTAATATCCTCACTATGCTTTCCCCTCCATCACATTTGCTACCTCTGTGCTTAACCAACATCCTCCAATCCATCCATATCCATTTCTCCGTCACCCGGGCTCTTTACCCTACCAACCCTAATTGTAATTACGTTGATTTAACTTAGACACATGCGGCTCCCTCCCCGCCATCTGAATGGAAGCTTATTAGTTTGAATATTTTTTTTTATATTTATTTATTCCAATTTCTCAGGGTCCCTGTCGGCATTTCCAATTACTCTTGTCGTGCGGCTGTAATTGCCTCCATGCTAATGGCCGCCAGACAATCGTGCTAAATGAGGTGAGGCCGAGAGGCTAGGAGCCTGACTTCATTAAGAGCTAATGGGATTTTATAAGGGGGACTGAAGACCCAGCTCATCAAAAAGAGGGAGATGGAAGGAAAACAAAACAGATGGAGGGGGAGAACCAAATCACCACCACACTAACTTAGCTTGCTCCTTTTCATGGCACTCCGATGACAAAAAAGAACAGGTTACTCTTCTTGCACAAGAATACCACCTAATTATAGAGAAATACAATGCTACTGAAAACTGCACAGTGTCTTACAACGAAAAAACAGACGCTGCTAAAGAGATAAGTGCGCGTAATTTCTCTGGCTGTCCAGTTGAACATTAAAAGCAGCAATTTGATGTGTCTCAGGCTGTTGGAAGCAGTCTCAAGGCAACTGTTTCTTTATTGGCAAAGTAACATCACATATATAAATTACATATTTTTGGATAGACTAGAAAGTTGAGGTCAAGTCCTCCCACATTTTTCACACGTTATTCTCACAGAGAAAGATGCCACAAATGTAGATGCGAATGCGTAGCATCTACACAAAACCATTTTATGAGACCAAAGCAAGTTACCCCACAAAACCAGAAACCAGAGAGGCCAAGCATAATGTAACATAAACATATGTATGTATACTTGGGCGCAGGTTTCACCTCACCATTGGGGAAGGTACACTAAGTGGGTCTTAGAGGTCCTTTCCTAAAAAACGATGAAGATCAAAAACTTTATTTCCTACATTCTGAGGATTTTTACTGCAACTCCTTTTTCCTGCATCAACGTAGTGGTTAAAATGTCTACTTAGGGAAAAGGAAACAGGTATAATAAAATGCAGGAAGGCTCTCACATGTATGTGTCTTTGATAAAAGGGACATCATTTACAAATGATTAAACATAAGTATGATTGCCTACAAGTTCTCTTCTACTCTGCCTTTGATGTAATACATATTTGGCTGGTCTCTAGTCACAAACATAGAACCTGATTAGGCAGACTTGCAATGTCCGTCTGAGCCGCTGTATTCAAGATGGTGGAGCAACATGGCAGCTTTCAAAAACCAGTGCCCCCTCCTATGTATTGATAAATTAATAAATTCCAAGTTTATGAGAATTAATCAATAATTTATAAAGCAGGGCACCTCCCCTCTGGTTGGAAAAAAAGGCCAGTTGTGTGGATCCATATAAAAACATCTCTTTGGCTAATGTTATCTGTAACCTCATTAAACACTATCATGATGAAATTATAATCTGAAGTTTCACACAATAAATCCATGGTATTTTTTTTTTTTCTGAGGTTTTCTTGTGTGTGTTCCGGTTCTTCCTATCTTCCTATTCCACTAGGTGGAAAATCTTAGTCCCAACGAGTTTGAAGGCATTTTTCACATTAAAAATGTGGTTTTAGTGTCCAGGTTACAATTGGGTTATGCTTAGGTTTAGAGTAAGGGTCAGGGTTAGGCATTCCTTTTCGATGGTTAGGGTTAGGGTAAGCGATGGAAAGTATTATGTCAATGAGATGCCCTCACAATTATATCAACACCTGACACGTGTGTGTGTGTGGACGGGTATTACTATCTTTGTGGGGACCAAAAATTGGAAGTTTACTATTCTCGTGGGGACCGACAGCCCTTGTGGGGACCAAAATCCCGTCCCCATGAGTTTGAAGGCATTTTTGAGACTCAAAATGTGGTTTTAGTGTCAGGGCTACAATTAGGTTATAGTTGGGTTAAGGATAAGGGTCAGGGTTAGGCATTCATTGTTGATGGTTAGGGTTCGGGTAAGGGGCTAGGGAACGCATTATGTCAATAAGATGTCCCCACAAGTTATGAAAACCCAACATGTGTGTGTGTGGGTCAGGGCAGGGCTAATTATTTTGTTTTTCATAACTTTTCTGAATGAAAATTATTACAGAACAAATCCAGCGTTATGCAGCATAAACTTTATAGTGGGGTTTTGAGTGTTGCACTGAGACAGACAAAGATCTGATGTTAATTGGTTGACTGTTTATTTTTTTTTTAATTAATTTTAGTCATCTTGTTTTAGATCAGAGACAATGCAAATGTATCTGTGCTTGGGACAACATGCAAATATGAATCTGAGAACCACCATCGAGGGAAATTCAGCGTTATAAATAGCGAGGAAGAATTGCAAAGTGTATGTGGTCACAGTGGAAATTAGGCCAATCATCCAGAGGCTAGATCTGCTGTGGACGCCAGAAAGTGGAGGAAAAATTGAGTTTTTATTTCATTTTTTTTAAACAATGTATAATTTATTTTATGACATAATATTTAGTTCATATTAAATAAGGAACAGTGTGTTTTCAAATTCTACAGGTGTACTGCCTATATATACATACATGTGTGACATATACCCAAGCACAGTACCTCTGATCAACTAGTCCGAGCCAGCATAGACAAGTAATGATGGGGCTAAACTTGTGTTAATACACTGCTAAGAAATCTGCTCATAATAAATTGATTTGATTGGTTTTATTATTGTGCTATGAACAAGAATCTTGCCAGACAGGATCACAAGCCACCATAATTTAAAACCAATGTTCCATAGAAGCTACAATAAAATGAAAAATTTTAGTAAAAAAAAAAAAATGATCCTGATGTTTTAGTTCACTAATCTTTAGGCTCAAATGTAGCTTACAGGTAATAGACTTACAGGTAAAGATTCTGATCTGATTAACTGACAAAACACTTCTAGAGTCTCTAACATTTCATCAGATTTGTATCCTAAACTCATCATAGTAAGAAAACAGGATTCATTCTTACCTTATCCTAATTTGAATGTTTCATACGACCTGTTTTCCTCTGATACATTTATAAATCTGCTAATTTTAAGTGCTGGGAAGAATTCTTGTTCTCAACTTGCTGTAACAAACGGTTCAGAATTGTCCTCATTTTTTAAATATGTTGTTTAAATACATGTTTAATTCCTCTTCTTCAAAAATGGCATAAAGCCCATGGAGACAAGTATGATTTCCTCCAAAGCCAGACTGTCATTTCTGACTTTTCAAGCAAAAATACTATTTTCTTACCACTTCAGATTTTTGATCTAGGAATCCATCCAATATCAGTCACAATATAAGGAAAATCATGAATGACTCATCTGCCTCAGTCAAACCTAAAATCTGCTTTTCTCATTCAGTTTTAACTAACAGTTGCCTCGAGGCACTTTACTATATATTATAAGTTAAAATCCAACAGTAATACAAAGAAAACAGTTGAGAACACAGCCTGCCAAAGTTGAAATTCATACCCCTCAGTTATACTTTTTATGCTTATCTCTTTGTTAACTAAGATTCACACAGGCTAATGGACTTGTTTCATAATTTTAGCTTTTAACATAAAAATAAAAAAATAAAAAAGTAGAATTTTCTCTCTAGGTCAGAGTGGTTCAGGAGTAAGGTAATGTGAAGCACAGATGGTAAACTCTGTCTGTGTTCAGGCAGCAGTACTCTGTGAATGCCTTGTGCGACTGTGATACACTAAATTTCCCCATGACACTGATTCTCTCTTCTTTGCAAAACCACGTGAATTTTGTCTCTACAACAAACAGTAATGGAGTTACAGTCAGTTAAAGAGAGCTTGTAAAGTGGGCCCAGCAAAAGGCCCATGGTAAGGGTTAAAGTACTTAATGGTACCAAATCCAAAGCGACATGTGAACCAAAGCCAGTTTAACATTATACAGTATTGAAAAAAATATAGCAATGTCCTGAAGCTTCACAGCCAGCGGAGCTACCAGGTTACATTATTTATATAATAATATAGTGACTAATGATGTAATCAAAAGCTAAAAGGATCATTTTCCAGATAGAAAAAAGTCAGAGTCACACTGAAACATAGAATAAATTCAGCATGAATCTTTTGCACAGACTTATCTCGAAACAAACAGATGTGTGTAATGGTTTGGGCCTCGGGGTGTTTTTTGTCCCCTGATATGTTGTCCTGGCTGCACCGATGGTGGGATGGTGGTTGTGGTTTCAGGCTCGGTCCTGGTAGGAACAGCTGTCCTACAGCTGCCATCTCTTCTGCTTCAGAGGGGGAGGTGCCAGTGGGGAGGCTGAAAAACAGTCCCAAACCTCCTGGGTCAGAGCCCTGGTATGGCGGTCTCCCTGGCAACCAGAGCTGAGACTGACTGCGGTCTCGTGTGTGTGTGTCTGTGTGTTTGTGTGTGCGGTACATGTGAGTCTTAGGGGGGTAAAGGTGTCGAGCTGTTCCTTACTTTTATCGGTACCACCTTTAATAGAATGATCATCAAAGATGATAAGGAATGAGGTCAGAGGTGTCCATGAAGTGTAAAATTTCCTCCCCCTAAAAAAACAACAAACAGCCTGCTGAAACCACACAGGGATGATTAATATTCAGTCTCTCCCTGTTTCTCAACATAAGGGAATGTGAAGCTCTCTAAGACCAAGATACTGAGAACGAGAGGAACAGAGAAAATGGGGGAGGAGAAAGGCAGTGGAAAGATGTGAAGTTAGAGAAGAATGAAGAGAATATTGGCGAGAATGAGAAAGAAAACAAGGGGATGGACAATGAATAGAAGATGGAAAGTGGATATGTGGGGATACTTGGCTTTGGCCCCATCAAAATAGCAGTTGTCATGCTAACTCCACCCTCCTTCCTCCCTCTCTGTTTCACATAAACTGAGGTGCTCGTTCATCTCCAGGCCTCAGAGCTCTCAGACATTGTCTAATCACTTACTAAACCTTTAATAATGAATCTTTTACTATAGGTGGAAACAAGAATATTGCCTTAGATTAAATTGTTGATAAGAGTTCCTTTCTCTTATTCTATTTACTAAAATGTCATGCTTTGCATTGACTTGAAAATACGCAACTTTTACACAAATGTACCAAGAGGTGATTTCAAAGTTTTAATCACTGCTGTGTCCTTTTTTTTTTCTAAGCTTTGATTTATATCCAAGCTGTCTGTGCCCACTCCAGTCAATGTATATTGATACAGTGGTTGCTGAGTCTTGGCAATTATCCTATACGGTGCATCCTGGCACTTTAACTTGGAATTATAGCGCCCACCAACCTTCTGTGCAAACACATTTGTTGAGACAGGTGCGAGTTTGCATTGTGTTCAGTGGAAGATTCTGTACAGTCCGTTACAATAAGCTCACAAGGCAAAAGCACAGTAACAGGTGTTAGCTGTGACACATGAGCAGTGTATTGGCTGATCAAGGTGTGAGAGGAGTGTGTGTGTGTCTGCATGTGTGTGTGTGTGTGTGAACGTGTGTGTATTTGCGACAGCGAAGTGCTTTTTTATTGACACTGGCAGCACATACTGTACTTTGGTGCAAAATGAATTTCAATTTACTTCACTTTTTCTTTCTTTTCTTCCTTTTTTTTTTTTTTTTTAATCCAGCAACTT
>VUQR01000478.1:0-19272 GCA_015108515.1 Hemichromis elongatus | reverse complement strand
GGGGGGGGATTGCATCCTGTCCCACCTATCATAGGGCACGAAGGGACACCTGAACAGGTTATCAGTTCAATAGCATCTCACACATGGAACACATGGAAACATTTAACCATATAACTGTGTAAAACTGAAAAACTATTGTGTATTATTTGATCATAAAAGGCATGTTTTTAATAACCATTTAATAAGGACACAGTTTTAGTCATTTTCCCTCTGTACTCCAGTGCAATCGATTTAAAAGTGTGAACTTTCAAACTTAATACACAATATTAATAAATGTTTGATGAACCATTTAGAAATTACAAGAATTACAAAAACAAAACTGTCCCTCTGAATAAAGTGTTTAAGGCAGTGCTTGTAAACTGTTAACTGATTATGAGAAATACTTTGTAGATGCTTGAGATTAAGTAACCATTAACTAATGCTTAACAGATGATTAACTAATGCTTAATAGTGTGCACTTATTATAAAGTGTTACCCTCAAAAGCAATAACTAAAGTAATTGAAGTAATAAACGGTGTTATGTGGTCCACTGTAAAAAGAAGAGCAGTTATGAAAATAATATTAAATAATAATATTAAAACACGATATCTGTTTTTCAACATTGAAAACAGTAAACAGTTTAATAACAGACACCAGTGTGTTTTATTTATTTATATTTTTATGTAGCTGTGGGCACACAAAAGAATTTTTTAACATTTTTCAGTTATAAGACAAAGGCTGGATAATGCTCTACTATTTATTCTTCAGTAGCTATTTTTTCCTTTAGTAGCTATTAATGTGAGGTCTAAACATGTGGCCAAAAATGTGCTGAAACAAGCAAGTAATTGCCAACAACAAAGCACTATTAGTGAGGTGGGAAAGACTTTGAGATTTGCAGATAAAGACTTTGGTACATTCCTAACTGCTGTGTTGGCCTTACACAACAGAAATAACGTCGAGAGTTTGCTAACAGTGGTTGAGGCTGATTTTATGGGCTGCAGTACACGTTTGCTTTAAAGTTACACAGTAGCAAAACAGCAACACAAATATCCTTGCACATACAAATACTCAAATGAAAATATGAAAAAAAAAATCTACATAATGCAGAGCTGAACAAAAGCAAAATACATGTTGACCCATGTCACTATTTTTAGTATTTTTAATATAGATTTATATTATTATTATCTTGGTTTATAAAGAAATCAATATTTTGAGATAATAAGTTACATTAACACATTAGTGGGTTCTATCGACTGAATGCTTTCCAGTATTACTGCTGTATATACAATGTATTAAGAGTTATGCTTTGTGCTTTTCCAAGCACTGGATTGCTAAACAGTGTAAAAGGTTGTTGCTTTAATGGCTATATATGTTTCTGATGTCCTTTAAACATGATAAATTTAGTCTTTTTGTTTCTGTATTTTAATCTAAAAAAAAAAAATACAAAAAAAGATTATAAACAATTGTCTGACATGTTCTGTGATATATCTCATAGAGGGACTTAAATAGTAATAGTCAGCTAGCTAATGATGTAATAAAGTAGAGCTTCATTGGTTTGTCAATAAATGAATCACACCCATCAATTTACAAGCCAAATACATGTTTTGGTATCTGAGTAGATTAGAAAACCAAATATGCACTCTCAGTTAAAAAGCAAATAATTGCCAACAAAGAGAACTATTAATGAGGTATATATTCTTAAATGCTGTGTTGGCCTTTTAAAACTGAAAGAAAAAAACTGTTTTACGATGCTATCATCATTCTCCATAGGTATTTACACAGGGAGGGTATCACTGAATATTACTTAATTTCAAAATATAATAGCAGATGATTAACAGATAATTCTGTGTTTAGGTTTTTTTCATATGAAATAAAGATCATAAAAAGATGTTATAAAATGCAAAATAGCGCTGGGAAATATTGTCTATTTTTTCCTCTTCATACCTGGTCCTGGAGCTTATAAAGACAATATTACTGATATGAGCTATAACAAAAATAAGGAAACAATAGAGGGAAATATATAAACTATTTGAACCTTAGGATAACTGTGATGCTTGTATCACACATCATTCATTATAATTATATTCCTATGGACACTACACTGTTTCATCATAAGAAGGATAACAGCTAAAAATACCCTCCTCTGTGTTAAAAGCCACGTAAGATGAGGAAAACCTTTAATATGATGTAACATGAATCCTTTTGTATTGGAACACATTATTCAACAAGTCAGAGAACTCATCCATAATAGGCACGAATACCACAGGTTCAGCTATTATACTTTTTACACTCACATCAAAAAAGACAATATACGGGTGGTGCAACACCAACCCTCACTACGCTCAACAAGACTGCTTCTGTTGTCAGGTAACAGAGGGGGTGTTTACAAGTGGATTATCTGTGTCATCAGTGGGATTTTTACTTGACAACGAAACAAAAAACTAGAACAATGAGCATTCATGCTAAAGGGTTAAAAAAAACATTTGAAAACAATAAAAGGTATTTTTGTTAAGCAAACGTCACTTTAACATTAAAGAAAAGACCTGAATTGGAGAACTGTAAACTGACTGACAGCTCTGGAGAAAGAAAACAGGTTATATGAGACTTCTGGTTTCAGTTTTTCATGAGTAAAAACTTTCTAATAAGGCAATGAGGAAAACTGTGACTGTTAAAAATAGTGTGTTTGTGGTTTAAGGTGTATTTATGAAAGTAATATCAAAATCCATGTAATGCCTGATAATCATGACCGGTAATTTAAAAAAATGCACAGAGGAAAAAAGAAACATTAAGCTGTGCTGTTGAGTCAAATAGCCCATAGCTTAAAGACTATGAGAAATTCAGAGATATAAACAACTCTGCAAGGAAGTAGCTTTAACGTTTTCCCTGGAAAGGTGAAATTAGGGTTTCCTTTCAGGAAAAGACTTCACTACTAGATATCTGGTGACCGAACCTTGACACACTAAAGAAAGGAAAGGAAGTGAAGTGAATAAAGGGCTTCATACTCAGGAGTAAATAGAAACAAACAACCTGAGCGGGAGGATATTGTTTGGACATCTGAAGACTCAATGAGCCTTCACTAATGTGGGTGGTTGAGGTCTCTGAGGTAGTCAAGAAGATTCTCAGGAACAAGGTGAATTACTATAAATAAAGGCAAAAGTCCCTATAAAATTGATATGTAACATAGCCCTTGTATATTTACTACTTCATGAACTCTCTCTGGAATTACTGGTGTGCCGTCTTGAGTTGCACCAAACATTATATCACTAGGCCATCACTGGAGTTTCCATATACCAATAGCTGGTCAGGTTACTTTTGACTGACAATGATAAACAGTATTATGTTTTCTGTCTAATTACAAATAGGAAATTGGCTTTCCGTCTTGTGGCGGTGACAAAATGTGTCACAGTATGGAAAATGGCAATAACTGGGTCATCTGTAGTGTCTTTTACAGACGTGAAAAGAAATCAGACACGTTTGAACGCTTTGAATGTGAAAAAAAATGAGATATAAGACAACAATGGCAGTGGCACCACTACCAGAACTAAATTTGTATTTATTTGCTAATAATAGGTTTACTACTTATAAAATCCTTGTGATTGTTCTTCACTAAATCTTAGAAATGTGTAGAAATAAATATTAATAATAATCTAAACAAAAGCTGAACCATCAAAGCAGCAAACCATCAACCAGCAAAGTGCATGAAAAATTAACTTTGTGTCACTCTGGGTCATAACTGTAGCTCATATGGCTTTGTTTAAAAGGGACATTGTGTATGTCTGAAGCACCAATAAAGAAATAATGATGAAAGCGCTTCAATATTATGTTATATACAGTTCAGTATACAGCAGTAATTTTAGCCACAAGATCTCCAAACATCTTCTGGCATTTACATCAGCACTCCGGGAGCTTCAAGACATGGATTTCCATGAAGGTGGAACAGTCCTTTAGTTCATACAGGTTTTTTCAAATGTTAAGGGAATCTCAGTGTGTTGTCTCTTTACCAAATCAACACTCACTACATAATGTTGTATTGTAATATCAACATCTGATCTCTTTGTTATTCTTGGTTCGGTAAAATGAATGTGGGTCTGATTAGACGCCTTATGTTAATGTGACCAAAATATCAGTTTACTGCAGTCTCACAGTCTCTACCACAGCACACTTATAAAATGGTTTTAGTACTACTCTCGCATGTAAATAACTTACATGCCAGGATTTTATTTTTCACTCCCAAACTAATCTGCAGCCAAACACTGTAATGCTGAGTAATGCAACTGTAGTGCTGCATTAATAAATGGCTTAAGAACCTATAGTGACAAAAAACAACACAAAAAATGGTAACAGAAGGAGCAGATATTTATCTTGTTTCCAAAAATTACATTAGGAAAAAGCAGAAATCCAACAGAACCTTTGGTGCACATTATAACCTTTTATTTACCTCTGCAAAGCCTTGTTACAGACAGAGTAATATAAAAACCTTCACAAGTACCCATTTAAACTTTTGGATAAACATTCTCTGTAAGTATTCTTCATTTTTCCTACTAAACTGTGCCTGCACTGCCTTGTCCAAACATAACTAAAACTACACCCTGTCCTAATGACTCATAACAGACTCTAAAATAACAGTTTAAACTAAATACAATTATAGTAAAAGCAATAATTTTGCGTTGTGTACCAGACTAGAATGGGTTTAGTGGGCTGGTGAGGTGTTTGAAATGTCAGTAACCAAGGCCAAAGAAGTATCAAGAAGAGTCCTTTGCTGTTGACATGTTATAGTTTGACACTTCAATGAGATTTTGGTCAGGGTCTCTAAAATACAGCGAGGTGATGGTCCCCACGGCCCCCGTCCTCTCCACAGGGCCCTCTTCAATCTTGACTCCACAAGCCTGCAGAGAAGAAAAGGACACAGGCCATTTCACCAACTTCCTTTCTTCAAAGTGGTTACATAATGTGACCTGTAAAATCAAAACTACCTTAAGATGAGCAGCTACTTCAGCTAGAGGGGTTTTGGTTATGAGGCACAAGTCTGCAGAGCCAGAGGTTGGATGCTTAGCTTTTGGTTCAAACTCCTGTCCCCGCTGGTGAAGGTTAAACTTTTGCTGCCCAAAGCTCAGAGCCTTGCGGGTTCCCTTGAAAATGCAGATAAAGATGTGAGTGGGTGTACAGAAGACTCCAGGCTCAAGACTCACAATCAACGGATGCCACCTAGTGGACATTCTTTCAAACCATGGTAGTTCGCTTTTCCTACTGCAATGCAATGATTTGTCATTATATTGAACAAGTGTATTTAACAGAAACATGTCCAACAGCAATAATAATAGCAATGACTTTTTATTGTGCATACCTTAAAAGTGACCACCTCCATGCCAAGAACTGAGCTGTAAAAACTGATGGTATCTGGCACACTTTTCACTGTAAGCACCAAATGATCCAGATGGGTCACTTCAACGGGACAGGTTCTTTTGTATTTGACAGTTCCTAGTGTTTGAAAGCTGGTAACCTACAATAGAAAAGACAACAAACTTTGATTTAAGAGTTGACTTTGTCGCCATGAATAGAAATCGCTGTAGTTGAGCTGAGAGCGAACAGCGGCGCTCCGTGGTGAGTGTGTGCTTCAGCCTGTAGACGCGTGAGAGGTGAAACCAAGCCGTATACACTGGTTAAAAAATACACACACACACACACACACACATATATATACGTCGATTTAGCTCTTGTAGCTTGTAGCCCATATCCGTAGCTTGTCAATATAAACACGAGCCACTTACACCATTAACCAGCTTCACAACTCGGTTTCCCAGCTTCCCTAAAAACGGAAGTCTAAACTGTTTTTACAGCCTGTCAAAGTTTACAGGGAAAGAGTGGTGACAGGTGTGCATTGTTAGCCATATTTCTAGATAATAACGCATTTTACCTTCCGACAGCTCTTCTGAAACTGCCATAAACGACCTCCAGCTGCCCGGAGCGCCATCCTGCCGTGATATGACAGCGCTAGGCTACTTCCTCGTCTTTTCCACTCATGTCCCGTGAAACATTTACCACAGCACAATGGCCGTACGTTTATATGCTTGTCGAAACAATGCAGATTATACAGATAATAAATAAGGATAATTGATTTTAATCTGTCGGCTGGGATTCTGAGGGGTAATAGCAACACTAACACTATAGTGCACTCGTTGTGCACTATAACGATTTAACAGGTATCTGTACAGGTACGGCTGTGTGTGCCGTAAAGTGTAAACATGCCTTCAATGTAAATAATTGTCTGAGTTTTATTACAGAAGTCATGTTGATGTACTGGACTGCATTCCTCTGTTTAAATAAGGACGGTGCTTAGGGTAAACCACTAAGCCCATCATTTAATGCACACTTTACAATGCTCACACTATTCCACCTTTATAACATTTGCTGTATTGAATTTCAAACAAAGGGGACACAGACTTTTTGGTTTGTGATATAGAGCCTGCTGACAGGCTCATGATCCATCAACTTGTTCCTATCTTTAAGGATCTGCTCACAGGCCCATCAATAAATGACTGGAAAAGTAGAAATAATGTGCACTCACTGGCCATTTCATTAGGTACACCTGTTTAAATGCGTGTTAATTCAAATATCTAATCAGGCGATCACACGGCAGCTTTGCAGTGCAGTTAGGCGTGTGGATATGGTCAAGAACACGTGTTGAAGTTCAAGCCAAGCATCATAATTGGGAAAAAAGGCGTGTAAGTGACTTGGAAAGTTGCATCGCTCTTTGTACCAGATGGGCTGATTGGAGTGTTTCTGAGAATGGTCTGAAAGAGAAAATGCCCAGTGAGCCACCGTTTTCCGAGTGAAAAATACATAAGTCAGAGGAGAATGGATAGGCTGCTTGAGACTGATAAAGCCAATAGGAAGAGGAAACTGAGGCTATAAGTCATACAACCTGGTTGCCTGGTCTGACAAGTTTCAGTTTCTCCTGCGATAGTCAAATAGTAGGATCAGAATATGGCATAAATGCCACCAAAGCATGTGTCAACAATTCAACTGCCTCACATCAACAGTTCAGGCTGCTGCTGGTGGTGTAATGGTGTCAACAGAGTGTCAACAGAACATCGTTTCACCGTGTCCATCCCTTTATGAACACAATCTACCAATCTTCAGAAGACTGCTTCCAGCAGGGTAAGTACCATGTCACAAACCTCAGATCATCTTAAAAGTGTTCGCTTTAGTCAGATGGCATCCGCAATCACTAGATCATAATCCAACAGAGGATTTTTTTTTTGGTGGGGCAATGGGAGATTTGCATCAAGGATGTACAGCAGCTGAGTCTTACTGTCATGTCAATGTGGATGCCAAAATCTCTTGAGGGATGTTTGTAGCACCTTGTTAAATCTGTGCCATAAAGATGGCAGTTCTGGAGGCAAATTGGGGTGTGGGTCTATCTTGATCAATCAAGGTGTAACTAGTGAAGTGGCCAGTGACTACAGCTGCGGACAGGTGTTCATTTGATCAGACAGCCCAGTGAGTGTAGAGAATGCATACTGGCAAAGCATTTCATAGCATAACAACTTGTTTAATTCAGCGGTTAGTTTTCATTTAACACCCAGTTAACATACTGCACTGGGTGGATCACAGAACAAGGCCAAAACTAAAGCATGGCCTATGAGGGAACATACATTTTGTTTACATGTTAATGGTTTTCAACATCATCTTGCATTCAAACCTTTATGCTCCACAAAGGGAAGTAATAGTTGTGGCTAAGACATCAAACAATAAAATAAGAAATGTGACAGGATGGCCTTAAGAGTGTTGCTTTTTTTTTTTTTCCTTTTCTTAATTTAGCCAGTGACCCTGTTCATCAACAGTGCTATTAAAACCTACAGAACTTCTAAATAAAATAAATTCAACATATAATGGGTAATAAGTCTTCATTTCCCTACTTTTACATTTGCATGTATTGCACACAGATATGGAGCATTTGCTCGTGAGGCAGGAGGGCAAAGTGGTCAAGAATCTTGACTTTCTTATGATGCAAAGCCCAGTAATGGAAACTTTCCCACCCCAGACTTGGTATATGTCAAAACTTTGGGGTAATAACTTAAGTTGCAACTTAAACATGAAGGTGGACTGATACGTAAAGACATCTGCTGTGGTTTAAGCGGAGGCGGCAAGTCTGCATTGCCGTTTTATTCAATGTGTCATTATTTCACTTTGCCAAGACCACAACTTATTTCATATTTATTTAATCCTACTGTTAGTAGAAAAAAAGAATCGTGAAGAACAATAACACACAAAAGGATCACAACCGTGATATCATTTAGTAATAAAAGTAAATGTCCTTTTGCATCTGTGTCATGCCTGCTAATATTTTTGAAGTGGGGAACACACAACTTGATACTGACAAAGCCTCCATTACCCATATTGAAAAAGCTTTCATTTTCTCATATGATTACGTCTGGCATTACAATAATCAAGAAAGTAACAATACAATATTAATGCAAAACTTTAACTTTGAAAAAAAAAACAAAAAAAATAAACAAAACAAAACCTAAAAAGTTCAACATTCTGGGTTTTTTTCCCTCCAAGAGTTTATGATATATCCCGCTCAAAAAAAAGTACTTTGTTTCTTTAGGGTGAAGAAGAATGGAGAGTACAAGTCACACAGTAAATTGCAAAACACTTTGTCCTCCATCCTTTGGACATCACAATCTGTAAATAATTCTGCTGTATACATTGTTAGCACCTAAACATTTAAAATCAAATTCAGAGAGTAATTGCAGACCATCATGACCCAGATCTTCAAATGAGTTCATTTACAATCCGAAATCAATTCAGTGATACAACGTATGATTCAAAATTATTTTACAAGCTTATTTACAGCTAATACTTTGAACTGGTGTAACTAGTAACTGTACCTACACCCAGCTAATGTCGTACAAGCGGCCATTCGGGAGTTAAGAGAATAGAACAGATTTGAAGTGCCTGAACTACCTGCAAGTGTGCAGCATTTATAATCAGAGGATTTGTTTTTTTTTTGAGATATCAGTCTACTTGTGCGCATGGCTTGATGCAACACACCACTGCACAGCCACTTCGGGTTGACAGACAGCATGCTTTGCTTGTGCCCCACTTTGGACTGCAATAATAATAAATGTCTAACTAAAAACTAAATATTCTCCATCATCACTGTAAGGAGCACCCCAAATAAAACCTGTTGTCTGCGATACGATCAAACTCACAAATAGTATGAAGGAAATACATTTCAACAGCAGAAACACATTTTCTCACAGTCTCTTACAGACTTGGGAGATATTGGATTACTTCGGCTGAGACAAAAGGCCTTCAGTCTGTCAAAGAGTTACACCACACTCTCTCTGTTGGCCGATACCAGGACAGCCCTGCGGCAAATGGGGCACGTGGAGTTTTCAGAGAGCCAGCGGTCTATGCAGTGCACATGGTACTCGTGAGAGCAGGGAAGTTTACGTAGCTTGTTCCCTTCTGCATACTCTGTTATGCACACACTGCAAGTCTTCAAGGCATCACTCTCTCCAAAGTTGCGCATGGAGAGGTTGTCAATCTGTTCTTTGGTCAGCCCCTGGGGCTGGTCTTCATCATCATCATTTAATAGGAAGAAGTGAGCAAGTCGCAGGAAGGGCAGGGAGCTGGGCTCCTCCAGGCCAATAGGTGGTCTTGGTCGAGCCCTGCCACCAGAGGGAGGCGGACCAGTGGCAAGGCCTTCATCCATATCAGTCTCAACCGTCCTTCCCCTGCCTCCAGCAGCAACCGGTTGCTCATCAACATCAGCAGCAGGAGCATCGGCAGGTGTAGCATCTGGATTGTGGAGGGCTTCTATGTCTGCAGGAGCACTGGCTCCACGGTTTGAATCTGAAGAGTCCGAGTCCGAGTCCATGAGGTAGCCGAGCTCACCAAACCCAGTCATGATCTGCCGTATCATAGACTGGAGAGCCATTGAAGTCGCCTCCCCCAAACCTGCATCAGAGATTCTTCGGATGGGGATGCGAATAGTGCTGACGTAGGTCCTCACACCAGCACGCTCAGAACGCGAGAAAGTCCTACGAAATCCACCACGTTCACTCTCATACATAAACGTGTTGTTTGAGTTCTGGGAGCGTGAGCGTGTACGACTGGCAATGCTGTCTCTTTGCCGATATTCACCTGGACGCACGCGGCGCACCTGAAGATCAAGCATAATAGTGGGGGGACGGCGCCCTGCTGCGCCCCCTTCACCCCCAGAGGCTTCTCCCTCCTGAGAGGCAATACTCTGGGCTTCTGGAATGGATTCTCCAGCTGCCCTAGACTGCTGAGCATCTCCATCAGTGTTGCTAGGTCTTGAAAGAACATGCTGTCGAGTCCGTGAGCTACCTTCCACTTGAGGTACAGGGGGAGCACTGCTGGAAGAACTTGCGCTTTGAGAGATGTAAGAATGCCGTGGATTAGGGAGGCCATCAAGTTGATCCAAGTTGAGAGGGGAGCGGCTCCTGGCCAAACGGGCCCGAGTCCTGCGTGGTTCTGGACTACGGCTGCGGGGTCTCCTTTGTCCTCTGCGTGGAGAAGGACAGAGTGGTGGTTGTACTGGCAGGGGAGAAGGTGAGGTAGGAGATTCACTTACAAGCTCTTGTGAAACAACCTCTTCTAGTTCAGGCTCCGGTTCCACTATGACCGCCAACTCATCTACAACTGGTTCTTCTACCACTTCTGTCTCCATGGGAACTGTTGGTTCAGCATTTGCCACTATTTCTTGACCTTCTGGAGATTGCTCTGGAGATTGCTCTGGAGATTGCTCCGGAGATTGCTCCGGAGATTGCTCCGGAGATTGCTCCGGAGACGGTTCTGGCAATTCTTCTGGAGGTCGCTCTGAACTTTCTTCAGGCAATTGCTCTGACGATTCTTCTTGCGATTGCGATTCTTCTGGAGGTTGCTCTGGCGATTCTTCTGGAGGTTGCTCTGGCGATTCTTCTGGAGGTTGCTCTGGCGATTCTTCTGGAGGTTGCTCTGTAGATTCCTGCTCTCCCTCGGCAGCTGCCTGTTGCTCAGCCAGATTGCGGTTCACACTGATTTCTAGACTGAAGCGAAAATCGCCACTGTTTGGGTTGGTCTGGCTCACAGCCCGCCATGACTGATTCCCACGATGACCGGTTCTAGTTGTGTTGCCTGTGCGCCTCACAGTGTTCAGCCAGTCAAGCAGACTATCGCCACTGGCAGGATCCTCTGAGCTTTCCGGTTGTTCTGAAAAAAAGCAGAATTAGCAAGTAAGAAATCATATTGAGACATAAAAGCACTGTAAAGAATGAAAAAACAAGAAATACAGAAATGTCAAACATACCAACTGGGTCTTCTACATTTTCAGTGCCAGCTGGGTTATTCTGCTGCTCAGGACCATCTTTAATTTGCTGAAGTCTATTGAATAACTCATCTTGTGTTGCCTCTCCTGAAAGAAACATCACAAAATAACATACTGTTATTGAGAAAGAAAAATGAATCATTGGCAGTCCATCTGCTCCTTAAGGTTCGCTTCCTCTTCTCAAACAGCTGTTAGAAAAGTGCCAACTTAACTCCCTACAATAAAAACAAATACATTGGATTCAATGCATAGATAGAGGAGAAGCTGACAGATGAACAAGCTACATACAACTACACATCTTTGAGCTAGCAACCTAAAATAAATACATTAAAAATATATTTTTAATAACCATTAAATATATTTTGATTGTTCATTTTTCCTTTGATCACAGCAACACGATACGATACTTAAAACCTCTAGACTTACCAGGGCACGACACTCTCCAGTCATAGCCCTCTCCTTGTAGGGTGCTCCACTACATTCTCCAAACTTACTTTCCCACTCCCACTTTCCTGGGACAGAAATGGATTGGACGTCTTCAATAGTCCAAAGGAGGTGAAATTTCAAGGACAGCGACGAATCCAAAACTAGCTGTGGGTACCTAAGCTTAACATTTACCTTAACTTCTACTGACAAGCAGGAGCTATGTAAAGATGGAAGGACAGATATTAGACCAACAGGTCATAAATTTTAATATGAATAAAACTGGCAGAAAACAGCTAAAATAAGATGGACACATGACAAAGTAGGAGAAAATTACTCAGTGACAGGACAACTGAAAATGGAAACTACACGTGATATGCATGATGCAGAAAACCATATCAACATCAGCATATAGTTTAGTGCAGGAAATCGTATTACATCAGATTGTATTTTTAAAAAAATAATTTGGGGCAACAGACTATTTCAGATAGTTTGGCAAAGGCAATAAAATGTGGCTCGAAAGTTGTACACTTCAAACTGTGAGGTTGATGAATAACAAATATCTGTTGACAGTTAAGTTTTTAGTTAGCTGAGAGGTAATGCTACTGTTTAAAAAATCCAACTACAATTACTACAAAAGATTGTTCAAAGAAACTGTAACCCTACTTTCCACGAACAGCCAAGAGATTTATCCACCAAGAAATTTGGGTTTGAAAATTAAAAAAAAAAAAAAAAAAAAGCCTGTATGTGAAAAATACTGCACTGTCATTGTGATTTTCAATGCTTACTGCTCAATCAATCAAGTTGCCTTGTGTGTTTTATTATTATTTGACTTTCTTCATACCAATAGCATAGCATATTCCTACCTTGCGCCCAGTTAAACAGCTATAAACTTTTTAAAGAGAGGTGCCAGTTCAGCACAAAACATGAAAAAAGACCGCAGGAAAGAAAATGATCTACACAGATAACTTTAACAAGACTAAAGAATAGACAGGTTAAAGATTTACTACCTGGAGTGCCCAAAAGGTTGTTGTCTCTCATGAGACGGTAGTCCTCATCACTGAGATTGTTGACAAACTGGTAAAAGGCCTCCTCCCTGTCCAGGCGGTCCAGTTGCCTTCTGCGCTGTGACTCCGACAGGTCACTGCCATTCTGCTCCACGCTGTCAGACCCCTCCATTGGTTCAGAAGGGAGGGCGAACTAGAGATGATCCAATATTCAGCAAGATCCAGTTGCTTCAGAAAAGTTAAAAAAAAAAAAAAAGGATTACATGTTGATCTAAGAGACATGAGCATGCCCTCCTGCGACTAGGATTCAATACCAAACACTCATGAATTGTATTATTTGATACATCTAAAGTATTTGCACAGAGTATCACATTTATTGTAGTCACAACAGTTAAGAGGAGAGGCGACTGAACATCAAAATTAGGAATCAACAGGCACCCCACAGCATCAAAGAAAAACGACACATTAGCAAACGCTAGCACCGGTAACGTCTTCAAAGCATAACATGGAGCTACACTTGTAAGATGCGCACATATTGAGCACAAAATACGATTTCATCGAAAATGTCACATGTGTTTTCAAGCCGTATAAATAACTGAATTAATATAATGTTATATGTGACTGTAAGTCGTACGATGAAGCCGTATGTTGCTCAAAGTCAAAGTCGAGATAAAAACAAAATGGCATCATGTAGCTTAGCGTACGCTGGCTAGCGACCAATTAGCATGCTACATATGTGCTAACGCCGGCTACTTTCATCATTTTCAACAATAAAAGAGGTCCAATGTGTGTCTAATGACCTGTAAATTAAACAACAAGCAACTGGCTGTGTAGTCACTGCGACTCCATCCAAACAAGCTTATTCAATGACAAAGCAATCCGGGTTATGCTGCGCTAACACTAGTTAGCTTCCACGTCAACTAGCCTAGTTAAAATGTTACAAACGTCTTACCCAACATTAGCTTTTAACTTTGTGCTAGTGCTCGCTTTTACAGCATCCCCACGTGAATATTTGAGGCAAAACAAAGCTGAGGCTGGAAACGTCTTTTGAACTTGATATTATTCTTGTCTCCGGTTACTGGACATTGACTATAAACACTACGGTTTTAATAAAAACACATTGAGCTACCATTAGCATCACCGCAAGCTAACGACGTCAACCAGTGACGTTAATAACCTAACCAAAGTGATCCAGCTAAAATTAGCTAGCTAAAGAGAGTAAAGTTAATTAGAACGGATACACCATCTGTCACCAAACCAATAATACATTACCTGCTTGGCGGTGTTAAAAGCAGCGTTATCGTACAACCCAGCTGCCCTTTTGGTATTCTCTCAGAAACGATAGACTGTTTAGCTAAGTGCGACTGCCAGATTCCATTTTCTTTCTTGTAGGAAGCCTAAAATGATTTTCCGGAAACGGATGAAACATTTGGGTTTTACCCCGAGTGTTTCCTTGCAGGTAGTCACACACTGGCAAACGTCTCGCGTTCAGGCGTAGCGATGGAAGCTCGGTGAGGTACGCGCAGCGTTCTCCTGAGAGACTAAAATCGGGGCGAGAAATATTTTTGGATTAAAAAAAAGACGAACAAGGATGTTTGTTGAACGAGCGCTCCGTTGGTGAGCTGTAGCGTCGCTGTGCGGTCGCTAATGCAAAGTACTAGGAACAGTTTTGAATTTTTAAATGGCCAGCATAGCATAATGCAGCTGGTTGGTTTAAGACATTAGAAATAAATAAATCAAAACAACGAGAGAAATATCGTTTTTTCTCCCCCAACGAGCTAAATCTTATTTAAGAATTTATCCAACATTTGTTTCATACAGTATAGTTCGTATTGTTTACATCTTTTAAATTATACGCCCTGTGAATTTGTAGATAAAGAAATAGGATAGAATGCATTTACTGTAATAATAACGTGGGGGTTTTTGTATGTAAATTGTATAAATTGGGTATATTTTATGTAATATAAAAGCACTGAAATTCTCATTCATTGTCACATCTTTTTTATCCAGCAATAAAATGTCAATTTCATGATGGTTTTCCTTATGGCTTTTCTCTTGTTTTTATTAGTATGAACACTTCTGCTTGGTCAAATCATAATGATAAAATATAGAAACACTGAATGTTGCGCAGAATGATAGAGAAAAGAGTGAAAGGGATGCTATAAATGTGCTGCTATTATGTATGGTTTGAAGACAGTGGCACAAAGAACAGAGTTGAAGATGATTTTAAAAAGATGTATTGTTTTAAATGTGACTATACTAGGGGGACAGCTCAGATTAAGCTGTTTGGAGACAAAGTTAGAGCGGCAGATGGTTTGGACATGTGCAGAGGAGGGACAGTGGATATGTTGGACAAAGGATGCTGAAGATGGAACTGCCAGGCAGGAGGAAAAGAGGAAGACCACAGAGAAGATTTATGGATGTAGTGAAGGAGGACCTGCAAAGACCAAACTGACACAGGAGGATATTACAGAAAGGATCAGATGGAGGCACATGATCCAACTAAGCAACTAAAAAGCAAACTATGACTTCACTGTAAATGATGCAAGTTTTGTATTTTTATATATAGTTTAAAATTTCAACTGCTGTAACAAAAGACATAAAAGTTTTTTTGGGGTAAATAAAGTATTTTTCATCTTATAGTCTCATCAGCTGAAAGCTTTACTTTACCTACCTTTTACCAGTAAACTGTCATTTTATCAAACCAGTTAGTTATTATCTTACTGACCTTCTCTATGCCATTACCTTGATGTGGTCTACCAGTTAAGACACCACAACACTACAGCGTCTAGTTTGATTCTTTGCTATATGTAAAAGCCGTGTCTTCATTTGCTGTGTCTTTAAAGATGTGTTTTGTAATAAATCAAATAAAGCTTTTGTAGTACCACTATAAATGGCTTCCAACTGCAAACAAAAAATGTGTCTAAAGGCCATCAAAACATTTAAAATCCTGAAACAACACGATGTAAGGGTTGAGAAAGAAACTCCAGAGACTTATATCAGTCCCTGTATATATTTTAAAGGCCAGGAGGGAGCATTATTGCTACAGCTACAGCATATCAGAAGGAACCCAGTGATGATTGTTTGGTAGTAGTGCTTACAGGTAATTTGTAAACCAGTGTGGGGAAAAATTTCTCACAAACTAACAAGACACGAATTTGTGAAAATTACCTGGAAATACCATCAAGAAAACCCACTGGGCAGCTATTGAAAGCCTCTGAAATGGCTTCAGCTTCATTGTTCTAACACAGAGAATGGATTACCTAGCAGAAGTACTGTGTCATTTTTAATGAACTCAGTACATCAGATTAACCAGTAAAGCTTTCTACTGAAAGAACTCCCTTTGTTTTACAGCAAATCTGCCAAAATGTATAACAATGTGTTGCATAATTATTTAGTTTTTTTGGCTCCTGTGATTGCACTCAACAAACCTGAATTATGAAAACATGCTGATTCCTTTAAAATGTTGCTTTATAGCTCTACTAAAAAATAAAAAGATAAAAACAGTTGTCCTAATGACAAAGCTGGCTTATGGCTGTCTATGTAGAGTAAGCACATACTGACAAAACAACTAGTATCTCATTTAATAACCACAGGTGTACCTGATCCATTGCATTAGACATTCCATCTTATAATTTGCTCGCTCCCTTATCTGCTACGGGTGACTAAAGAACAAAAACAACGCTAATACCAGCTGACAATTTTGGAGGCATACATCACAGGATCTGTTTATGGTCTCAGACTGTATCTCCAGCTCCAATTAAGCATGCCAGAATGAGTTGCAGTGTGGACCACAGCAGCCCAGCTCAGAGTTATGGATGAGCAGTCACTCTAGCAATGCCTGACCCTGAGTGCTAATTAGATATGACATTAAAATAACATGAGCCAAAGCCAGACTTGTTCAGAAATTAAAACGACTTTCGTCTAAGAATCCTCCAATATAACAACCAGGGAAAGACTAATTGGAATTATTAAGGTTGTTTTTACACTTACACATTTTGTGTCACGAACAAACTGAATGAATTGATAATATTCATCCACATTACTATTATTTTAGTAGTATCACAGAGCAAGGTGGAATATTTACTTAGCAGAGATGCTGCTTGGCCTTCACTCTTGACATCTTCATGTAGTGTCAGCAATATTAGTTTTATTTTCCGCAATACTCCACATCACAACCCTTACTAATTGTGTTTGTAAGTTTGTGTTTGTTGGAGTGAAGCTGTTTGCAGATAAGCTAGTAGAGTGGCGATTTCTAAATTTACTCCAGTTCCAGATAGTAGTTCCTGGTTAAAGCAATGGATGGGTATTATATTATATATAATATATATAAATAAGCGACTAGAGTGAAGCTAAGCTAGTAGAAGATAGCAGAGAAACTATTAGAGTAGAGATTTGTAAATTTACTCCAATGTAATGTAGTTCCTTTTGAAAGCAATGGGTAGGTAGTAAACAAAAAACAAACAAACAAAAAGACAGCCAAACTTTATAAAAAAAAATCCCGTTTTAAGTTATATATTTAGATCTTATTTAAATTAAATTAAAAGCTAGTAGAGTGAAGATAATCTGCAGATGCTATTAGAAGCTAACAGAGAAGCCAGCAGAATGGAGATTTGTATCATTACTCTAATGTGATGTAGTTCCTGGTAAGAGCGATGGGTGGGTGGTAAAAACACAACCCAACCGTCTTTAGAAAGCAGCACTCAAAACCTAAATTAAAATTAGTGGTGCAACAGATCAAAACTTTCACGGTTCAGATCGGATCATAGTTTTAAGTCACAGATCGGATCAATTTTTGGATCAGCAAAAAAGAAAAGTCCAAAATTTAACATTTACTTATTTACTTATTGAAGAATTTTTTGCCTATTAAAAACATTCCACCAAAGTCTCATTCCACGCAATTATATAAAAACAAATTAAGGTGCAATATAGGGCTTTGTATCTACCGCTCATTTTAAGTAACTTTAATTCAGTTTTATTTATATAGCGCCAAATCACAACAACAGTCACCTCAAGGTGAGAGGTAGACTCTACAATAACAGTCACGTAGCTTTCCGTTGCCCTGGAGGTCCGCCCATTTTTAGTTAGGGCAACAGAAGATGCCTGGGACAGTTCAGCCATAACTTTAAACGTTTCCTGCTCATACATGCTTGGAACGATCTTGTCACTAAAGTGGGCATGCAATGGGATATCATAGCGTGGCTAAAGCACGCATAGTTTAAACTCTTGTTTTGCACAACGAAATACGGCCTCCCGTCTGCAGCTAAACACCCAAATAGCTTTTGTAATAGCTTTAGCCTGGTCAGATTGGGCAGCAAAAGGCTGTTTAAATGCTCCTCTGCTCCTCCACTTGGACTGCTAGCGCTGGCCATAACTATTGCTTGACAGACAGACCACGTGCACCCTAAACATACTTTTTTTTCCTTCTTTTTCCGAATCTTCGGATCATGTGCGTGTCGAACCGTGGAGTAACCCGTAATCTGTTCGAATTACGGATCAACCGTGATCCGTTGCACCACTAATTAAAATAAGATTTAAATAAACTACTGGAGTGAAGAGTAGCTAGAGAACCTAGCAAGTAAGCTAGAGAAGCTAAAAGAAAAATGTAAATTTGCGCCAATGTAATGTAGCTCCTTTTTGAAAGTAATAAGTGGGGTGGTAAAAAACACAAGCCAACTCTCTTCAGAAAGCAGCATTCAAAATCTTATTTTAATTTGTATATTTACTCCATAAACATTATTACAAAACTCAGCAAGTTACCAATATTACATTATCACCATACAGGCTTGATCACAAATATTTAAAACCTTTGCAACAGTTACAACAAAACAAAAAAAACAAAATAATACTCAAATAATTTACATGAAAATCTATAAAACAGCAAATTGTTCACAAATTATATTTTTTTTTCCAAGTTTTCATTTTTTTTTCTTTGCTTATTTGTGTTTTGCACAGTAACACAACACTCTCACAACAAGATCATGGTCTTATTACAAAACTCCCAACAAAATGTAAATATTTCTAGTTTTCTGTTGATACTTTCATATTTTGGTTTTTAAAACCAGAAACTTGTCATTGTATATCCTTTCCACTGCCCATAGAGGCGCATAAAAGGTTACTCACACACACAAATACTTCACAGCACTTTCTAAGAAAAATATACACTTACAAAATATGTTACAAATTGGCACACAAAAAATATACAAGATTTTGTAGTGTCAAGAGTTCATTAAGATTCCTTCTGGTAACAACTCTAGACAGTATATATAAAGCTCGGTAATCTTTTAATGAAAAGAGCAAAAGTAATTCCAATCAGTGTCAAAGAATCATGAAGTGAATACATCAAACATAACATTATAATATACATTCATAAAGAGGGTTAGGAACCTAATCTATTTTGCATTTCTTTTTTTTTTTTTCGTTAACACTGGTGAAATGAAACATACCAAAAAGTTAAAATAAAGTAAAAAAAAAAAATAAAAATAAAACGAAAGAAAAAAAAAAAAAAATAAAAACTTTAAA